>CAUYON010203869.1:0-14125 GCA_963573935.1 Arctocebus calabarensis | reverse complement strand
GAGTCTCTTGCCTCTGCCTCCCAAGTAGCTGGGACTACAGGCGTCCACCACAACACCTGACCATTTTTTGGTTGCAGCCATCAATGTCGTTTGGTGGGCCTGGGCTGGATACAAACCTGCCAGCTCAGATGTACCAACCAGGTCCACCTGAGCTGGCACCTTAGCCCATTGAGTCACAGGTACTGAGCCACATTTTTTTTTTGAGACAGAATCTCACTATGTCACCCTCGATAGAGTGCTGTGGTGTCACAGCTCACAGCAACCTCAAACTCTTGGGTTTAAGCAATTCTCTTGCTTCAACCTCCCAAGTAGCTGGCACTACAGGTGCCTGCGATAATGCCTGGCTGTTTTTTTATTGACAGTTGTCATTGTTGTTTAGCTGGCCTAGGCTGGGTTCGAACCGGACAGTCTGGGTGTATGTGGCCAGTGCCCTCCCCAGTGCCCTCCACACGAGTGCCACCCAGATTAACTATAAACTGCCAAAGTCTCAACCCTGACTCATCTTATTTTCTGATTTAAATTGATCTGATTATTCCTATTTACAATATCTGGCACAAAATGGAAAAGAATATGAATCAAGAAGAAACAAGAAAATGTGACTCACAAGCAAAAGACAAATAAGGTCATTAAAAGCAGTTCCTATAAATGATAAAAACACTGATATAATAGACATGAACTTCAAAATGACTATTATAAGTACATTAAATAGTTTTTAGAAGGGAAATTGGAAAAAATGAGTGAAAAGACGTAAAGTTTTAGTAGAGAAATAAACACCTGGAAGAAACCAAATGAAAATTCTAATGCTGCAAAATACAATGTGTGAAATCAAGAAATATTTAAAAGGTCTTGACAGCAGACTAGATAAAATTTAAAAAGAGATCAGTGAACTTAAAAACAGGGTAACATTACCCAGTCAAACAAACAAAGCACCAAGTAGAAAAAAGAAAAAAAAAAAAAAGAAAGCATTAAGAACCTAAAGTACAGTGATCTAACATAGATATAATTGGAATACAAAGGAAAAGATAAAGAGAATAAAGCTGCACAACTATTTGGAGAGATACGGCTGAAAAACTGGTTTTAAAGACATCAACCCACATATTTAAGAATCTCAACAAATCTCAATCAAGAGAAATACAAAGCAAAAATATTACTCATTTGCACATCATAATCAAGCTCTTATAGCAACCAAAGAATAAAGGACCAATTGCATTATAGAAAAAAATATTATCAATAATTTAAGGAAACTAAGTACAAAAAACTAAAGGAAACCATAAGAATGACATCTGACCAAATATATAATATCAATGAAGAGATAGAAATTTTAAAAAGGAACACAGTATATTTTAGTAGCAGAACAAGTGAACTCCAAGGTATATCAATTGTAATTGCTCATCTGAGGAGCAGAAAGAAGAAAAATAAACAAAGCCTAAGACCTGTGAGACAGATCATAAAACATCCCAAATATACATAATAGAAGTCCTATCAGTAAAAGAGAGACAAATATACATAAATTCTGGTTGTATAAATAATGCCTGAAAACTTCCCAAATTTGATAAAAGAATCTACACATCTAAGAAACTCAACAAACCTCAGGAAACATGAACCCAAAAAGAATCACACTAAGATATAGTATAGTTAAACCATTGAAATACCAAAACAAAGAGAAAATCTTGAAAGCAACCAGAGAGAAGTGACTCATCATATACAGGGTATAAGATTAATAGCTGATTTCTTATCAGAAATCATAGAGGTCAGAAGGCAATGAGATGACATATTTGAAGTGGTGAAAGAAAAAAAAAAGGTCAATTAAGTATTCTATATATAGCAAAGCAATGCTTCAAAACTGAGTGAGAAATTAAAACATTCCCAGATAAACAAAAACTAAGTTGGTCACAGGTAGACCTGTGACATAAAGGACACTAGATAGTTGCTCAAATCTACAGGAAGAAATAATCCCTGCAAAGATGACTACAAAGGTAAGTTTAAAAATCAATATTAAAGTATTTTTACTTTATAATGTCTCTTTTTTCATATATAATTTACAAGACAATTCCACAAAATAGTAATTATAATTGGTGTTGATGGGCACACAATGTATAAAAATGTAATTTATGACAAAAACAATATGCATAGAGATTGGAGGAAAGGTTTAGTATATTATTGCCACTGAATGGGTACTAAACTGAATGAGATATTTACAAATAAAATGTTAAGGGATTACACTAAGCACTAAAAATTTAATGGGGAAAATATATAGATAAAGAAATGAGAAGGAGAACAAACTTGTACACTAAAAAATTCTAACAGGGCGGTGCCTGTGGCTCAGCGGGTAGGATGCCAGCCACACATACCAAGGGTGGCAGGTTCAAACCCGACCCCAGCCAAGCTGCAACAAAAAAATAGCCAGGCATTGTGGCGAGCACCTATAGTCCCAGTTACTCAGGAGGCTGAGGCAATAGAATCACCTAAGTCCAGGAGTTGGAGGTTGCTGTGAGCTGTGACACCACAGCACTCTACTGAGGGCAATAAAGTGAGACTCTGTCTCTAAAAAAAAAAGGAAAAATCTATCTAACACAAAAGAAGTCATAACGAAGCAACAAAGGAAAAAGAATATATAAGAGATATAGAAAACAAATAGCAAAATGGCAGATGCTCTTATCAGTTATTACAATAAATATAAAAGGATTAAATTCTCTAATTAAAAGGCAGAGATAGGCAGAATGGATATAAAAATATGATCCAAGTACATGTTGTTTCTAAGAGACTCACTTTATAACCAAAGACACAAATAGATTGAAAGCAAAAGGATGGAAAAATATATTCCATTCAAAAAGTAACAAAAAGAAAACTGGCATGGTTACACTAATATCAGATAAAATAGACTTTAAGATAAAAATTGTTAAAAGAGACAAAGAAAGATATATAGGGATATGTATACATACAAAATGATAAAATGGTTAATCTTTCATGAAAACATAACAATTATAAACATGTATGTACTTAACAATAGAGTCCCAAAATATGTGAATCAGATTTCACAAGATTAAAAGAAGAAATAGACTTTTCTACAATAATGATTGGAGGCTTTAGTAACTCACTTTCAATAATGGATAGAACTTTGAGACAAAAAATTGGCAAGTAAATAAAAGACTTGAAAATCAATATAAACCAACTAGACCTAACAGATATGTGTATATATAGGACATGCTACCAAACAGCAGCAGAATACATTCTTCTCAAGTGAACATGGAAAAGTCACTATGCTGTATCACTTTTTAGGTCACAAATCTTGATAAATTTAAAAATTTGAACTCATCCAAAATATCTTCTCCTACCACAACAGAATGAAATTAGAAGTCAATAACAAAAGGAACTTCAGAAATTTCACAAGTATGTGAAGTCTAAACAAAGCTCTCCTATATAATCAATGAGTTAACGAAGAAGTCACAAGGGAATTAGAAAACATTTTGAGATGAGGCTTGGCACTGTGGCTCAACAGGCTAAGGCACCAGCCATGTGCACCTGAGCTGGTGGGTTCGAATCCAGCCCGGGCCCGCCAAACAACAATGACGGCTGCAACCAAAAATATGGCCGGGCGTTGTGGTGGGCGCCTGTGGTCCCAGCTACTTGGGAGGCGGAGGCAGGATACTCTCTTGAGCCCAGGAATTGGAGGTTGCTGTGAGCTGTGATGCCACAGCACTCTATCCAGGGTGACAGCTTGAGGCTCTGTCTAAAAAAAAATACTTTATTTAGGCTCAGTGCCTGTAGCTCAGTGGTTGGGCTGCCGGCCACATACACCAAAGCTGGCAGGTTCAAACCCATCCTGGGCCTGCTAAACAACAATGACAAGTACAACAAAAATAACAAAAAATAGCCAGGCATTGTGGCAGGCACATGTAGTCCCAGCTACTTGGGAGGCTGAGCCAAGAAAATTGCTTAAGCCCAAGAGTTTGAGGTTACTGTGAGGTGTGACACCACAGCACTCTACCAAGGGTGACAAAGTGAGACTCTGTCTCAAAAACAAAATAAACAAACAAACAACAACAACAAAAAACTTCATTTAAAAGAAATTGGGAATGGAGGAACAACCTTAACAATAAAAAGAACACCTGGAAAAAACTATAAAACCAAAAATAAAATGGTACCACATTTAATAAACATGAACTAAGAAACTATAATGATCAGAAAGAGATATAACTGCCCTAATAATGTATGTACCTAACAAGACAGCCTCAAGGTACATGAAGCAAAAACTAAACTAAAAGGAGAAATAGAAAATATAATTATAGACACTTTAACACCACTCTCTTTCTACAATAAATAGAACAAGCAGGAAAAAAATCAATAGAGACACGTATTTGAACAGCATTAATCAATTTGATCTAATTTACACATATACAACACTACCTCAACACATGCAGATTATATTAATACATTCTTTTCAAATGCTCATGGAACATCTACCAGCATAAGCCCTGTGCAAGTTTTTATAAATTACAAAGTATTAAAATCATGAAAATTATAGTCTCTGACCACAATGTTCAGTAAATCAGTAACAAAAAGGTAAGTACAAAATTTTCAAGCACTTAAAAAGTTGAGCCACACACTTTCACATTACCCATGGGTCAAAGAAAAAAAAAATCGCAAAGAAAATTGGATAACGTAGTAGAGGGATTGGTGAACTTTTATATAACATGAAGTGGTTCGACATCATTTGTAGAAGCATATTTATTCAGTTGAGACTCTTGTTGAATGGCTGGCACCAGGAGCATGTTTACTGGAATGAGTTTATCCCTGATTGGCTGATTGGCTGATTTTCAGAAGCAGGGCCAAACAATGATTTGTTAATTTGCAAAAGCATGTTCATACGGAAACAAGTTTTCATTGATCAATTGAACAAGTTTAAAAACCAGTTCTGTGGCTAAGTGTGGTAGCTCATGCCTGTAATCCTAGCATTCTGGGAGGCTTGGATTGCTTAAGTTCAGGAGTTTGAGACCAGCCTGAGCAGACCCCCGTTTCTAAATCTAGCCGAGTGTTGTGGTGGATGCCTGTAGTCCCAGCTACTAGGGAAGCTGAGGCAGGAGGATTCCTCGAGCCCAAGAGTTTGAGGTCACTGTGAGCTATGACAACACAGCACTCTACCCAGGGTGATGGAGTGAGACTTTGTCTCACAAAAAAATTTTTTTTAATTAAAAAATAATAAAAATAAATAAAAACCAGTTCTGGTAGTGATTTGTTTCCATGGCCACACAACAATTAATAGGTTACTAAATTTATGAGGACATGTTTATTTTTAAAATTTAAAAGTGGTCTTTTTTCTATTAACAAAATGAGAAAATAATTTTTTTAAATGCTAAGTATAATGACATTTAAAGTATCAAATACTCAGGAATATATTTAATAGAAGATTTGAAGGACCCCTGACTTAAAACTATATAACATTGCTGAGAGAAATTAAAGAAGACTTAAATAAATAATAGAGATAAACCATGTTCATGGATTCAGGGACTTAATGTTGTTAAGACATCAATTCTCTCAAATTGATCTATTGAGTAAATCCAATCCAAATGAAACAGCAGGCTTTTTTTTATTTTTAAATTAAAAAGCTGATTCTAAATCATCTATGGAAATCCAAAGCACCCTCACCACATTCCACAGGTTAATCTTGCATCCTCCAGCCACCAGAATTGTGAGTCAAATAAACCTCCTTACTCTATAAATTACCCAGGCTCAGGTATTTTACCATGGCATCCCTGAGCAGCCTACAGCATCACTGGAGGGATGGGGACAGTGTTAGAGACAGGTAGGGGTAGGGCCAGAACCCAGGCTCCTGACTGCTAACCAGTGCTCTGCTCTGCATAGATGACAGAGGTTTCTCACTTTACTCTTCCAGGGTGGAGGAACTCGCAGTCTGTTGGGCATTGTGGACTAAAAGGTGACATGCATTGTCTCATTTAATCTTCAAGATAACCCTGGAAGAAGGATTTAGCATAATTGTAAGTATGACAAAATTGTGGTTTAGAAGTTATTACCTTGCCCAAGGTCCTGGAAGCTATATGGTAGAATCAGTACTTGTAAGTAAAACTCTATTAGCAGGCCTGTGCTTTTAATTCCTGTTTTACCTGCCATTTCCCAGGGAATTAACTGACAAAAGAGTATTCCTTAAACAGTCCCCCACTCTCCCATTGCACCCCCTCCCTCCAGGCCTGTTCTCTCCTGCGGAAAGAGCTCTCCTGCTGCTGTTCCCCAGCTCCAGTCTCCAGGAAGGGCTAAATTCTGCTTGTCAGAGGCCCACTCACTGCTGTCCTGCCAGGGAACTACTCCCTGTTGTCCTCTGTAGGAAACAAAGCATTCTGCCTGAGGGCAAGGAGAGTGTGATATGCTCATTAGTATCACCAAAAAGCCAAGATACCTCTAAGGTTGGGGGACAGGGATTCTTGAATAAAGAGAACAAATGACCCTGGTATCTAAGTGTTCCAGGGTCCTGGAAAGGGGCCAAGATAAAGGTTTTTCTTTGCCTGATTTTGGAGATATTTGGCCTTTCTTGTTAATCAACACCCAAAACAAAGCAACCCATCCTATGTCAATCTGGCTAGGACTAGACAGGACAAGGAATGTGCCTGGATGCAGAGAAGTTATCCCAGAATCCCCAAATGTTCCTGATAGAAGGACCCTGAGCAAGCATCTCCTGCAAGCCTTTCAATGTGCAATGGAACAGGTGGTGCCATGTTTCCTTTTTCCAGAAGAGACACAGTTGACGCATGGCTTTATCATCAGTCTTTAAAAGTTAATTTCTCATTCATGATAGTATTACAGTAGAACCTCTACAAGTTGACCACCCAAGGGATTGTAACAGTTGGTCAACATACAGAGGTGGTCAACATGTGGAACTAGATATTTGTACTGACATATACAAGTTGTGCATGTCTAGTATATGAAAATTAGGTCAACCGTAAGTAAGTGGTCAATGTAGGGAGGTGGTCAGCAAGGGAGGTTCTACTGTATATGTAATACTCAAAAACTGGAAACAACTCCAATGTCCAGCATTAATGGAATAAATGAATGCATCAGTACAGTGGTTCTCAACCTTCCTAATGCCTCTTAATGCATGACCCTTTAATACTGTTCCTTATGTTGTGGTGACCCCCAACTATAAAATTATTTTCGTTGCTACTTCGTAACTAATTTTTCTACTGTTATGAATCGTAATGTAAATATCTGATATGCAGGATGTATTTTCATTGTTACAAAGGGGTTGCGAGCCATAGATTGAGAATCGCTGAATTAGTAGGATAAATAAATTGTGATATCAATATAATAGACTTCTGTATTGAAAAAGAAGGAAATAAATAAATATGCATATGAAATAAATGAATAAAAATGACTTTGCCCAGATAAAATCAAACTAATAAATCCAGACACAAAACCATTTATATTGCATAACTCCTGTAGCATAGAGTTAAAAAATAGTCAAGCTAATCTATGGAGACGGAAGTCAGAATAGGGGTTGTCTGGTGGCATGGATAATGAGGCTTTTGGAGAGCAAGGAATAGTCCAGATTTTGATCTGCGTAGTGTAGCGACAAAAGCAAAAATTGTCTTGTGCACTAAGGATTTGTGTGCTTTTCTACGTGCATATTATATGCTGTACTTTGACAAAAAAGTAAAAACAAATAGTAAACATTCCTTGAGGTCATATATTAAAAATCACTGAGAAGACCATCCAGAAACTCTCAAAGGCAGCTGTAAGGTATCAAGGGTGGGTAGATCTATGAGACAGGAGTTTGATTGTTTGAAACTTTCTGGGTTGTTTGAAACTTTGCTTACAATGAACGTGTACTATTTCTATAATCAGAAAAAAAAAGCTAATATTCCTTCCATCTTCCTTCAAAGGGAAATCTCATCTTCTAACAGTTTTATTAGGTTAAAACAGACTTCCAGGCAGCGCCTATGGCTCATCGAGTAGGGCGCCAGCCCCATACACCAAAGGTGGTGGGTTCAAACCTGGCCTTGGCCGAACTGCATAACAGAAAAATAGCCAGGCATTGTGGCAGGCACCTGTAGTCCCAGCCACTTGGCTAAGCCCAGGAGTTGGAGGTTGCAGTGAGCTATGTGACGCCACAGCACTCTACAGAGGGTGAAAAAGTGAGATTCTGTCTTTACAAAAAAAAAAAAACAGACTTCCCAACATGGTGATTTTACCTCCCAGGGGACATTTGGCAATGTCTGAAGACACTTTTGATAGTCTAGGGGTGGTGGTACTGGTATCTACTGGGTAGAGGCCAGGAATTCTACTAATTACCCTACAGGACAGCCTCCCACAAAGGTCTGGGCTAAGAAATCCGGGTGACACGTATGATATTGTCTATATTGAAATTTTTGACTTTCAAAAGAAAGTCAAGAAATCTGGGTGACACGTATGATATTGTCTATATTGAAATTTTTGACTTTCAAAAGAAAAAAACAGAAACTCCTACTGTGGTTCTATAGATTTCAACTGAAGAGAGGGCGCCAAAGTACTTTTAAAATTTGCAATGAAATTCAAACCCCTCCTTGCACAGATGGCAAAAAACGAGACCCAGAGAGGGTAAGGGGATTTCCCAAGGTCACACAGCAGTGAGTATGAATCCAAACCTGAATACAGACCCTCTTCACCCCTGTTAGCCCTCCCTGTCAACATGGTACAGAAGCCTGACCTCTGTCACAAGCTCATTCCTCCAACCGCAGGAAATGGATTCTTTCCTACTTGCGACTCTGATGTCCTGCACCCCAGAAGTCCACAGAGAGTTGTTTCCCACCACAAACTTGGGATAATACTCATTCAGCATTCAAAAGAAAATATTTCCTTGAAAAGAAAGTAAAGAGGAACAAAAGAACTTTATCCCCAAACAGCCATGCAAAGTGAGGCCAGCTGCAGGGAATTAAGCGAGATTATACCCCCTTCCATTGAACAGAGAGAAGAGGCCCAGGAGGAACATAGAATGACAAAGGCTTTCCTCTCCAGTAATAACAGCTCAGCTTCAAATGTGCAAGGAGCCTTTCACTCTCAAAGAATGAGCTCAGTGCCATCCCATAATAAAGCCTGTGCAGAGGCCTGCAAGAGATAGGGGAACTTGGCTTCAAGGAAAAGTGAAATTGTGATGCCACAGCCACATCCAGGAAGCTAGGGAGCTGGAGGGCAGAGTAGCCGACAACTGCACAGTACCCAACCAGCATGCCCTCATGTCAGTAGGCCACTTAGATCCCACCCATTCAGTGTCTTGCCTGAGTTTTGTTCAAATACTTTCTAAAAAGTGTGTTGCCAAGTGAGGAAGCAACCCAAGTGCCCATCGACCCGTGAATGGATTAACAAACTGCAGTATAACCATGGAGTGCTACTCAGCCAGAGGAAAAGATGGGGACTTTACATCTTTTGTGTTTACCTGGCTAGAGTTGAAACATTCTTCTTATAAAGTAACACAAAAGTGAGGGGAAAAAATATCCAATGTACTCAATGCTAATACGAAACCAATATGTAAACAACTACATGCGCATATGAAAGAAAAAACCCAAGTATAGTCTAGCAAGGGGGAAGATGGAAGAGGGAGGGGGGAGAACAGAAGAGGGAGGGTGATTGGGCAGATCTCCCTAATTTGCACAATGTGAGGGTGTTCAGCACGCTCCCTGGGTGAAGGGCTTAACTACAACTTGAACTTTACCTTAGAAATGAAAACAAAACTTAAACTTTTGTATCCTCATATTAATCTCAAATAAAATAATAATAAAAGGGAAAAAATAAAAAGTGCGTGTGGGGAGTGCTCAGCTAGTCCCTTGCCCTCACGATGATGAATGGGCAAACAAGCTTGGAGAAGGGAAGGGGCTTGTGCAAGTCTGGAAAAGCTGCCAACCTCTCCCAGATCCATGCCGGGGCTCTTTCCCAGAAAGGAAGGGAAATAAAGCCAGCAAACACATATCTTGTAGGCATCCTATTAAAAGTTAGGTTATGTTTTGTTTTAAAATCCTCACTATAAAGTTAAAATAAAGTTCCACAAACAAAGAATACACAAAGCTGCCAGACCATACAATTGGGGAAATAGATCCTTCCCATTCTTGGTAAGGAAGCCTTTCCCTTATAAAATGTATCCAATCCTCAGCTCTGGTCTCTCCAGAATGTTTATTTATGAAAGCATTTATTTCATTTATTTCTCTTGGTGCACTGGGCACCAGCCATACTGGAGGGTTGGAATCACCTGCCAAGATCTGAATTCCCCCAGCTTCCCTCTGACAGTTTCCATGGCAAATGCTTACATCTCCCATTTTGTATGTAGGATTTAGGCCAACCCAGAGGCTCTTGCAAATGGTTTTTCTGACCCCACTAGTGCTGTCTCTCTTTTCCTCTTATCTATCAATGGGTTTTATTTTAATCTAGAGGCTTACAATTTACATTGCAGCTGTTCTGGGATTGTCTGTCTGTTAGCACGTGGCTCCAGCAGCCAGCACCAGCCAACATTCCTCATTCTTCTTCCTTTCAATGGGGAGTGATAAAAGCCTTGTGAGGACTGTAATGAGGACCAGGAGAATTCACCTCAAATCAAGCCCTTCCCCTTTGATAGCTGAGCCTTTTTGATTGTGCATTCGGCTGCTGACACTGCTTTGATCTTTTTCCTGCCAAAAAGCCACAGAAGATTTTCCATGTCCTCTGCTCTGTTTAAAATGAAAAGGAAACTTGATTTGCTTGTGGGCCAGAATTTCCAGCCCCAGAGAATGAGGAATCTGAACATCCACTCTGTAATGGTGGCTGTATATTTTGGGAGGCTACAACCTGTGGGGCATGGAAAGGGCAGTAGAAATGTCCTTACCTGATGATCAAGTCCCCAGGATGGCAGGATGTCTTTGCTGTGCACCACTTTCTGTGGGAGACTTGCAGGGTATGACAGAAAAGATCACTTTGGTTTCTCTTTCCAGTCCTGACCAACATCTTGTCAAACGGTTGTTTACTCAAACTCTTCCCCCAGAAGATATTCATGATGTAGTACAGTCATCAGAGGTACCATCACACAGCTGTCAGGGTCCTGGGCCCAGGGCATTTTGATGGAGACTCAGAAGACACAAAAATGGGGTACCTGTCAGCCACAGTCCTCTACCTGTTGATTTATAGGAAGACACAGAGGGCATCATGAAATTTCTGTCTCCTACCTGTTCCTGTAATGCCACCATTGGTGGCTCACAACAAAAATGCCCAGGAGGAAGGTGTGAGGTGATGACACTCTAGGCCTTCAGATGAATTTACCAGCACAAAAGAATCCAGGTCAACATGGAAGTACTAGAGATTGGGGGTAAGATGGGAGGAGGGGTGCAAGACAGATACTCAGCATAAGAAAATGAGGACAATAAAGACAACTACCTCCTTCCAGGCTCTGATAAAGGACAATCCTCACGGAAGGCCATTTTAGCTCTACAAGTCATCAAGCTGAACTGAGACCTCTTTGATCACCACACCCTAGACCAGGAATTGTTGTAAGGCATGTAGAGAAAGGAAAAAAAGAGACACATCGCCTACATTCAGAGATACTGTCTTTGAGTTGGGGGAAAACAGGGCACTCCCTGATGTAAAAGCAACCAAGATGCTCACTAGTATACCTGTCTGCAGGTGTTGACGTGCTCTCTACTCCAGACATTTGAGTTCCAAGGGGACAGGACCATGTCTGCTTTACAAATTTACATGACTAGCACAGTGCATTGATCTGGACCAGGAGCTCCATAAACATTTGTTCAGTTAATAAAATAGTTAATCATAAAAGAGAAACAAAGAATCTGAGTAGGGAAAATTGTCACCATGTAGTGACTTAGAGGCAAGAGATTTGAGTTCTAGTCTATTTCTGCATTGTGAGATCTTTGAGCTGGGAGCCCTCCACAAATTACACCAACCTCTCTCCTTTTCAATCCATTTATAAAAAGGAGATTGTAATTTTCCTAGCACACATGGATATAATGGCAGTCCAACAGCTTTGTAAGCTCCCAGAGGCTAATGAGGAAGAAATGTTAGAGGAAGGGGGGGAGAAGCAGAGATAAGCAAGGCCCTGAGCTTAGCTCCCCAGCAATGTCACTCTCCCAGCAGATTGAGATCTTACTGGGGTCCTTCTAGCTCTGACCCTCTTAATAGATTTCTCATATCAGAATTTGCATGGACTGGAGAATTAACTGGCTTAAAGTAGATCAGGCCATTGAGAAAAAATTTAGAATATAATTGCAACTCTTCCCCATAGTACAGAATTTTGTATTGGTAAGAGTGAGGGGAGGAAAATATTTCCAACTGCATGGGAAAAAATGCAACAAGTTATTGCAATCATTAACATGTAGGTACCCAATAATGTAGCTTCAAAATATATAAAGCAAAAACTGACCAAAAAATAAGTAGAGTTTGGAAACTCTCTACTCATAGTGAGATTTGAACAGCATGGCACTTGCTAAACAGGGAACCCAGACTATACCCAGAGAGAGAGTTCTCATTTCTGGGACTGAGAAGAATAAAAAAGGAATGAGGGAAAGGAGTTCTGACTTTAGCTCTGTAGAGATGAAGAATTAACTTGGTTATGAACGGGATCCCATCCAACTCACTGTGGTTTCATTGGGATTTGGCGCCAAAGCCCAAGATGGCAATAAAATGTGGCTGTGTTTGTGTTTGTTCTTTGTGAATCTCTTCCTGAACCTGTCAGTGAGGAACACCAGGAAGAGGGCAGAACTGAACTTAAGTCTGGAAGACCCAGACAGTACTTGGTGGCAGAGTGGGAAGAGAACGTATGAGCTTTGTACAAAGTCTGAGAAGCATAAGAGAAGGCAGATAATAAGGTGTCCACTACAGATTCACCTCAGGAAGTCATGAGATCCTGACTTCCCCCACTCCTGGACCACTCAGGGTCAACCACTACTACCAGTGATTACCCATGCACTGTATACATATGTCATAGGCATTGCCTATCTTTCAATCTTCACAAAGACTATTTCAAGTGGAAGTCTTTATCACCATTCCCATGATACAGAAAAGTAAACTGAGGCTCATAAAAGTCAGTGATTTGCTTTCAGTGACACTGCTAATAAATGACAGAGAAAATAATAAGTGACTTAAAAATACTCAGCTGGCACACTAGAATAAATGCCCTCACCCTTCTAATTTCAGGCCAGGCAGGGGATGGCACCCCATGCCTCCCATCCATACCTCCCCATATTGCACTCTAGAAGACCATGAGTAACATGAGTGACAACTTGTCTTGCTCTTCCCCAGGTCTTCAACTTCTAGTGCTATGTCTCACCCAAGTATTAGAATATTTTATTGAATTGAGTTGAACGGACTGACAAGAATAATCCAAAATCTACCATAGCCAAGCTCAAGCCATGTACACAGAGGCAATTGTCTACTTGAGTCTCAAGTTTTAGAAACTTTCTTTCCAAACAGGTTACTCAATGTGCCAACAGCCCAGGGCAAGAAGGTCTTCTCCCCAAAGACTTGCAGCAAGTCTTGCTCCCCCCGCATCCCTGATGTTCCCCAGGCCCTGCATCCAGGCCTCCATTATATAGGCAAAATTTGCAGACTAATCATAGGTGGTTCCCATGGTGGTATTAAAAAGTGAGGCATGTTTCATGGTTGAGGGTCTTCTAATTCCTGGTTGCTTTGCTCCTTTTCTCCAGGATATCCTACCATCCCACAAAAGGTCTGTACAACTGAGGTTAAACATGATTATTCCTCCCATGCCCAGAGCAATCCCTGATTTTTCCAGGAAAACTTTCCTGTGCTGATGACTCCAGGCTCTGCAAGAAAGCCTAGACTATAGATAAGGTTGGGACTTAGCATAGGTGCTGATGTGAAGCCCTCGTGCTTATAAAACCTTAACTAGTCCCGATAAAGAACAAAGAATCCAGTGATTGAGAAGTGGGAGGAAAAGGAAATTTATGTTTATTTATTTATTTATTTATTTTTTTTTTTGAGACAGAGCCTCAAGCTGTCACCCTGGATAGAGTGCTGTGGCATCACAGCTCACAGCAACCTCCAATTCCTGGGCTCAAGCGAGTCTCTTGCCTCTGCTTCCCAAGTAGCTGGGACTACAGGCGCCTACCACAACGCCCCGCCATTTTTTGGTTGCAGCTGTCAT
>CAUYON010203868.1:0-22956 GCA_963573935.1 Arctocebus calabarensis | reverse complement strand
CAAAATGCGGAAACAACCTAAATGCCCACCAACCCAGGAATGGATTAACATGCTGTAGTATATGTACACCATGGAATACTATTCAGCCATTAAAAAAATGGGACTTTACAGCCTTTGTATTAACCTGGATGGAAGTGGAACACATTATTCTTAGTAAAGCATCACAAGAATGGAGAAGCATGAATCTCATGTACTCAAGTTTGATATGAGGACAATTAAAAACAATTAATGACATGGTGGGGGTGAGGGAAGGGGAGAGCAGAGAGAGAAAGAAGGAGGGAGGGGTGGGGAAAGGAAGAGCAGAGAGAGGGAAGGAGCGAGGGCGGTGGGGTCTTGGTGTGTGCCACACCTTTTGAGGGCAAAACACGATTGTAAAAGGGACTTTACCTAATAAATGCAATCAGTGTAACCTGGTTTCTTGTACCCTCAATGAATCCCCAACAATAAAAAAAGGGGGGGAGTGAATTTGATGATATATGCGTTATACAGGGTGGCCGTAAAGTTCGTGTGCAATTTAAAATTGCACACTATTTACAACTGCACATAAACTTTAGAGCCACCCTGTATTTTGATAAAGCTATTCAAAAAAATGACTCAACTTCCATTAAAGAATGTAATAAGGACAAAGATATGGTGGTGCCTTTGGATTCAAAATACAATTGGGCTGAAGGATGTCTCCTTTGGTCTGACAGCCTTGTCTTTATTTCACTTGGGTGACAGCCTCTAATTTCTCTTGACGAACAAGATGAGCCCTGTTCTGTGTGGTTCCCTGATGAAAATGTTTACACGGCTCCTGACCTCCCACCAAGGGGCACATCACCCTGATTGAGCTCACTTAGATGCTGGCTTGGAAATTGCCCCACCCCAATCCTTGTCTTCCCAGCTCCCCTTCTCTCACTCAGTACAGCCCACAGGTCTTTTGCTCACGTGTCCTCACCACAGAGACCAGATGACAGCACAATGGGAGAGGCCTTTGGGGTCACCTCTGCCAGATTTGAGGGTGTCCAGAGCCTCTTGTTGGGACTGAATCATTCTCAAGATAGCACTTGAAATTTTCCGGCTGAGATCCCAGGGGCTGACTTTCTTCCTCTTCTAAGGTTTGGACACAGTCTTCTAATATACCTCTTTTCTGCCTAGGTTAGCAAGAATTGGTTAGACGAAGTCGCTTGCAAAGGGAAAGTTCAACCGGTACAATGAGTCAACGTGTCTCAGCAGAATCCCATGGACAGAAGTTTTAGCATTAATAATAATTAACAGCCTACAGGGCTATAGCACTATCCTGAGCGTTGTCTATGCTTTTCCTTGTTTAATTCAACCTCACAGTAGCTTTGGGAGGTAGGTGTGATCTATGCTCCATTTACCCATGAAGGAACACAGCAATTAGGTAAATTTCACAAGGCCATATAACTAATAAAAGTTGGAGTAGGATTCAAACCCAAGTCTCCCTGACTGCTGAATAGTGTGGATGTCTGCCCAGGGCAGAGGGAGACCCGAGGCCACACGACTCAGAAGCTCTCCTAAGGCCTTGGTTTCAAGAGTTGGGCCTGCATTTTAGGACTCTTCTAGCAGAGCTCTCCTCCCTGTTCCACACCTGAACCACCTGGAGCTCTAGCTGCTGATTCTTAGATTGCACCGCCCTGGTCCGGGGTGCTCCTGGGCTCCGGGATTTTTTTTTCCAGTTTCCTAGGGGATTTTAATGTGCAGCACTGTCCATCTCTGTTCTAGCTTGTCGAACATTGAAGGGTATACCTCACACCTATCAAGCTTGTTAAACTGTAGAATCTGATTGGAAGGTCTGGAAGAGGGCTTGTAACGAGCTCCAGGTGACCCCGAGTAGAAAGGCGGCCCCAAGCAGGAGTCTCCCTGCTCAGAGAGGTGAGCTGGCCGCATCAGCATCACCTGGGAGCTGGGTAGAGACTCAGACTCCCAGCCTTCACCCAGGTCACCCAGACCTGCAGGATCTGAAAATAAATGCTTGCAAGAGCCCAGGGGATGTTTGTGCATAGCCGGAGAAGCTCGGTGAGGCCCAGTGGACGTCTAAAAGAGCCTCCTGAACTGCAGGGCTGCCCCAGGAAGATGACGGGTGCTGCCCGAGCTTCCAGGGAAGAGCAGTAAGAAAGTGAGGAGGCCTCCCTTCGGTGCAGTGGTGGAGGCGGGTTTCCCTGGGCTGTGGGGAAAGCACAGGCTGTCTAATAATGGCAGAAGGGATTCAAGCTTTGTCAGGATTCAGTGACATCTATGGTCCCCCCCACCACCACTCTGAAACTCTGACTCTAGAGGCTGAAGTGGCATAATGATAAAGTCACATGGACACATGGTCAGTGACTGAGGGTCTGATGTGAGAGGCATCTGAATTTGGGTTTGAGTGCAGGAAAGCTGCAGTATCTGGGATTAAAACTGATAAAAATCAACTGAACATGAGGAGGAGAGCTAAGTGCCTTACACAAACATGCATAGGAAGAGGCTCTGGACACCCCCAAATCTGGCAGAGGCGAGCCCAAAGGCCTGCCCCGCCTTGTGCTGTGATCTGGTCTCTGTGGTGAGGACACGTGAGCAGAACTGTGGGCTATACTGAGTGAGAGAAGAGGAGCTGGGAAGACAAGGATTGGGGTGGGGCAATTCCCGAGCCCCAGCCAGAGGCGAGCGCTCTGGTTCAGGTGGCCTGGTGCTGGTCCTTTGGACAGAAACTGTGACAGGAAAGGTAAAGTAGTTCTGTGGCTTCCTTGTGTGGAAGGACTAGATCAGGATCCTTGTGAGGAAATGTGGAGAAGAAATCTGGGCCCCAGCGGGCTGCCTAGATGTCAGCAGCCTGACTTTCTAGACCTTTTTTCTTGACTTCATCTTTCATGTGATTCAGTTTCTCTGTTAATGGAAAAAAGGCTGAACTCCAAAATAACTTACTGATGTTTATTCTGAGCCAAACATGAATGACTGCTGGCTCAGGGATCCACAAATCTGAGGAGTCTTGAGTCAGTGGTCCCAAGGCAGTTGGGTTACAATTTTGTTTTATACATTTTGGAGAGACAGAAATTCACATAAAATCACAAATCAATACATGGAAGGTGTACATTGGTTTGGCCCCCAAAGGTAAGAGATATTGAAGCAGGGCGTGGGGAAGCTTAAAGGTTATAGGTAGGTTCAGAGATTTTTATTTTTTGTAACTGGCCAAAAAATTAAAGCTTTAAAGACTCAGAATCAATAGAAAGGAATGCTTGAGTTAAGTTATAGAAGGGGGAGTCTTCTAACCTGAGAGCAAGCACAATATTCTCAAAGTGGCCTGTTAAGCAAGTTGATGGTGTGTAGGCAACTTAAGTTTTGTCTTGCTTGGCTTTAGGTCCAATTTTTAATTAGTCCAAATTCCAAAATGGAGGGGATGTAAGGAGGCAAGTCCGACCTTTCTTCCCTTTATGGACAGGAGCTCAGTTTTAAGGTTTTTCTGGGATTCCCTCAGCCAGTTGGTGGGGGAGGGCCTTAGGATTTTCCTTTTGGTTTATTTTTTATTTTATTTTATTTTTTTTGGGGGGGGCCTTCTCATCTGTCAGCTTGTTGCTCAGCCTCTTTGCAGCTTATACAGCCCTGGGAGGGGGCTGGGAGAGAGGCTGGAGTCAGCCCAGCAGGAATGGCCCAGGGACACACTTGCTCTTTCAGAAACAAACTGACCAAGTCATGGATTGGTTACAGGCCCTGCTCACAGACAGGGGTGCTTTATGCTTCCCTAGCCAGCCCCTGGGAGAGCTAAGTCAGAAAGAAAAAAGATTATTGTTTGCTAGGGCCCTCTGGCTTTCAGCCATTTTTTAAATTGAGTATCATAATCCCATGACAGCCAGTCATGGATTTCATTTACTTTCTGGTTGGTTTTGCTGCTGGCTTGTCTTGGAGGGCTCATGAGGAAGTGACTGCAAACATAGAGGTATGTGTTCTGTGGGCACCCAAAATGGAGCAACTGAGGTGACAGTGCTGTTGCATCTGCTGCTTGAATAGTTTCCAACTAATAGTCGCTGTAGCCCTGATCAGGGGATGCTCTTCACTCATGGTTTTTGTTTCCTGTCCATGTTGCGGAGTGGGATGGAACTGGCTTCTCAGTGCCCCTGGAGGGGAGGGGCACTGTCAGTCCAGAGCTGGTCTTAGCTTCTTCAGCTCAGGCTCTCAGCTCTACTGACAACCCCATAACTCTCCCTGAACTAGCTCTACAACTGCTGTTGGCCACGGGCACTGCCACAACGTCCGTAAGAAACCACACTTAAAGAGAACTCTTGAAGAATATTCTATTACTCACTCTATTTTTCTAAATCAGAGATGATTGCAATAGTCTCTTAGATGATCTCACAGGGCATCCACAAGTCAAGACAATCTTCCCAGTCCAGAAGCCTGGCACTAAAAAGTGTAGATTTGTTCAGGACCTAAGAGTCATTAACCAAATTGTAGGAGACATTTGCCCCAATCCTTCTATTCTATTCATAGCTCTGACTGGTGAACTTGCTATTTCACAGTCTTGGATTTAAAAGGTGCTTTCTGGCCAGATGTGGTGGCTCATGCCTGTAATCCTAGCACTCTGGGAGGCCAAGGTGGAAGGATCTCTTGAACTCGGGTGTTCGAGACCAGCCCAAGCAAGAGTGAGACTCCATCTCTACTAAAAACAGAAAAACCAGCCGGGTGTAATGGTGCATGCCTATAGTCCCAGCTACTCAGGAGGCTGAGGCAGGAGGATTGCTTGAACCCAGGAGTTTGATGTTGCTGTGGGCTATGATGATGTCACAGGATTCTAACCAGGATGGCAGAGGGAGACTTTGTGTCAAAAAAAAGCCTTTTCTTTTAAATTCCTCTGAGCCCAGAGTGACAAAAACTGTTTGCTTTTGAGTGGAAAGACCCAGATACAAAAGTGAAACAATAATACTGTTGGACAGTTCTTCCCCAAGGTTTCTAAAACTTTCCTATCATCTTTGGGGAAATCCTTGCTGAAGACCTCCAAAACATCCAGGTAAAAGATGGGACTTTACTGCAATATGCCAATGACATATGAGTCACTGACAGTATAAAAAAGGCACGTATCAGAATACTATATATTGACTCTAAACTTCCTGGCTGAGTGAGGATATGGGGTATACAATGAAAAGGTCCAAGTTTCAAAGCCTTCAGTTAAATATAGTTAGGGTTTGAGCTTTCCCAACAACAGAGGAACCTGCTTCCTTAATAGATTAGCTAAACCTGTGACTTCACAACAGCTGCAGGGCTTCTAGGCATGGCTGAACTCTGCTATATGTGGATTCCTAACTCTGGGCTTATTGCTAAGCCCCTACATGATGCCTTAAAGCACCAGTCCCCAACTTTTTTGGCGCTAGGGATCAGTTTGATGGCAGACCATTCTTCTGCAGACAGGTGGTGGGGGTTGGTGGGCTCTGACGGTGGTGGAGCTGAGACAGTGGTGTGAGAGATGGAACCAGCTGTAAATACAGATGAAGCTTCTGTGCTGCTCACCTCCTGCTGTGCAGCCGGGTGGTCCAGAGCCTGAGGGTGGGGGACAGCAGCTTTAAATGGAGGAGTTAACAATGCTCAGAATGGACTGGGGCCTGTCAAAGGGTCTTTTAACATATTAAGGTAGAAGCTGTTAACTTCTCCAGCACTGGGGCTCCCAGAAATAAAAGAAACAAAAATCCTTTTTATCTTTTTCTGCATGAGAGAAAAGGAATAAGTTTGGGAGTGTTAACTCAGGATCTGGGAAATATAAAAAGACCTCTTGCTTATTTTTCAAAACCATTGGACCTTGTTACAACGGATGGCCCTCCTGTTTGTGGGCTGCTGTGGCCACATATGACTTGGGTCAGGGAACAGAAAAGCCACATATGACGTGGATCAGTGAACAGAAAAGTTTACCTTAGGCCAGCCCACCACTGTGCACACCCTCCTTGTGTGCTTCCCTGACTTGAACAATAAAGGCTACTGGCTGACCTCCAGGAAGCTTAGCAGGCCATCTTTCTAGACAATCTAAATGTAACATTGAGAACAGTCTCTACTTTAAAGTCTGCCACCTTACTTCCTCAAATGTCATCTGAACTATGCATGACTGTTCACGAATGATTGAACAAGTTTATTCTAGCTGACTGGGACTGACAGGTATACCCCTGGGAAGTCCAGAATTTGACATGTTTACTGATAGAAGTAGTTTATGATCAGGGGCAATGGAGAGCACGTATATAATGTGACTCATCAACAAACATTATAGGAAGAAGGGCTTCCCCCGGGACATCAGCTAGAAGTCAGAACGAATAGCACTCATCAGGGCATTGGAGCACGAGTGACCACTTACACGAGCTCCAGGTACACCGTTTCTGTTGTTCATGCTCATAGGGCCATCTGGAGAGAAAGGGACTCCTAATCTCTGTTAATAAAACAAACACACTAAAGAAATCCTAGCCTTGCTAGATGCTGTATTTTCCCCCAAGGAAGTAGCTACAGTCCATTGCCATGGACTTCAGCAGGCAGGCAGACAGTCTGGTGGCAAGAGACAATCAACAAAGCAACCATCAACCATCAAAACAAAAAGGTTCCCAGGACTTTACTGATGCCCTTATTGCCTGAAATAGATCTTGGCCCTGAAACTCCCATAGACTCAGAGGAAACCTAAAAAGAACACTCGATTTGGGGGGTTTGACGCCGACCACAGGACTCAGGATAGGTGGGTATGCAAGAGACAAGAACCATTCTGGTACTCAAATATCTTATGAATAAGGTACCATCCACTAATGAAGGGATGCCACTTCACAGTGGCTGCAAAAATATATTGCTGGTCCATATATTTAAAAAAATCTAGAAAGGTATAGAAAAATGTATCCTCTGTGCTCAAAACAGTCCTAAAACTAGCCTTCCCCCCACCCTGCACTAGGCATTCAGACCAAGGCTGAAGGGCCAATAAAGGACTCTCAAATTGATTTCACTTGCCAAGGATAGCAAGCACTTTCAAGCATCCTATGTGTTTTCGTATATAACTTCTTGGGCTGGATTGAAGCCTTTTCCTGCAAGACAGAACTTCTGAAGCAAGTCATTAAAGTCTTAATATAAGACATTATTTCTTGGTTTGGAGCACTGGTTTCCACCCAGAGTGACAGTGCTGTTCCTTCATGGCCCAGATTGCACAGGACATTTCCCAAACCCTCACTATAATTTGAAATCTCCATAGAACCTGGAGACCACAATAGACTGGAAAAACTGAAAAGGTCAGTCATACTATAAAGAAAACCTTAACTAAAATCTGCCCGGCCAGGCACAGTGGCTCACACCTGTAATCCTAGCACTCTGGGAGGCCGAGGCAGGTGGATTACCTGCTCACAGGTTTGAGGCCAGTCTGAGCAAGAGCAAGACTCCATCTCTAAAAATAGCCAGGCATTGTGGAGGGTGCCTGTAGTCCTAGCTACTTGGGAGGCTGAGGCAAGAGAATCACTTGAGCCTAGGAGTTTGAGGTAGCTATGAGCTATGATACCATGGCACTCTACCAAGGGGGACAAAGTGAGACTCTCTTAAAAAAAAAATCTGCCTAATCTGACCTGGCTTAAGGCACTACCTATCCCCCTATTTAGAATTAGAGTGCCCCCCAGGAGTTGGCTCAAGTTGAGCCCTTTTGAAAGTCTCTATGGGAGAATCTTCCTGTGCTCTGGCTCTAAACTGTGACACCCAGTGGTTGAGAACCACTGCCCTAGACACTTACTTGTTAAGGAATTAGATGCCACTGGGGGTGGAACAAGATGGCAGCTGAGTAACAGCTTCCTTGCAACTGGGCATGGTGAGACTGGAGAGAGAAGACTCCAGGCATCTCTGGCTGGTGGAATCTGCCCAGAAACATCCCTTTTGGGACATGGGAGTCAGCGAGAGACTTTTGGACCCCATGAGGAGGACAAAAGCAGTGGAGAACTGGCAAGTGGTTGTGTGTGTTCATTTGGTCTAATCCTGCTGTAAATACAGCAGCAGTGAGATTGGAAACTGGAAAGGCCTTACCTGTGAACTGTTTGGGTGTTTTGGGACTTGGCACTCAGTTGAACTACCTTGGGAGAACTTGGGCGAGAGTGCAGAGGACTTTAAAATTTGTCTGGAGCCCTGGACTGCACTGCTGTGCCAGATGGAGCTAATAGTGTTCAGCTGTGGGCCATGCGGAGCCACTGTGGGAGAACTGCCCCGGCAAGCTCCACCTTCAGGGTTGCAGACCAAGGATTGGGTGGGAGACCTTGGGCGAGTAATCTAGTGACTGAGCAGCCTAAAGGTGGGGTCTGAGACACCTTACAGCCTTGGCCCTCAGGGGCATAGAGTGAGACCAGTTTGGCACACTGGATAAGTGGGCAGCCACTTTAGGAGTGATCTCAGCAACAAGTACTTTCCTGGGAAAGCTGCTGATTAGCCAAGATTAGCAATTTAAAGTGCCTTTTAAGCAGACTGGGGAGAGATTTAGGCTCTCTACCCTGCAGGGTTTGATAAATCAGCAGAGGCCTCCAGTCTCCATCTCGTATAGCTGTATCAGCATTGTGATTAACATTTTGTACCCCAGAAGATCACCTGTTGCCCAGACAATATTCAGCAAGATGTATATACTGCTTTGTTTTTCTTTTTTTTGAAATTTCAACATTTTCCCTCTAGAGCTTTTTTCTTTTCCTTTCTTTTCTTTCTTCATTTTTCTAGTTTAAATATAATTTACCATTGTTGCCTTCTTTAACAATTACAACTTCCATTTTGTTAGCATTTCTGTCCCTATTATTTGTTTTTTTTTTTCCCCAATTTTATCATGTAAGGGTTTTTATTTATCTGTTTTGGTCGATTTATAGTATTTTTGTCTTTCCTCTCTACCTGGTGAAGGTGAGGTACTGTGTCTGATCAGGCTAGCAAAGAGCTGCTAATCTCAAGGGAACCCCCCCAACCTGGCAACCCAGAGGTTGGGGGTTTTTAGATTGGGGTTAGAGTACCCCACTGTAATTGCTCCTGTCTCCCTCTTCTGTGCCTCTCTTCTTTTTGTCAATATTCCTTTTTATTCACCCCCTCTCTTTTCTCTTTTTTCTTCTTTATTGATTTTTTTCTTTTTTCCCTTCTTACTCTTCAATCTTCTAATCGTTCTGGTCCCGTACCAAAAGGACTCATCAAAACCCTAGTCCAGAGGCAAGGTAACTTAAAGAGCAAGAGGAAGTGAGAGGAAAAGTAGGACAAGGAAACAGGTAAAAGAAAAATGTCATGAGGAAGAATCAGCAGAAAAATCCTGGCAATATGAATCCAAGAGTCCAGAGCAACCCCCCAAGGGACCATGAGGTAGCTACTGCAGAGGATTCCACACATAAAGAAATGTTAGAAGTGACAGACAGGGAATTTAAAATACAGATGATAAAAAAAATGAAGGAAATTGCTGAAAAAGTGGAAAATAACCAAAGGGAAATCCAAAACTAGAATCAAATAAGACATGAATGATATGAAGAATATAAAAAGGATATTGCAGAGCTGAAGGAACTGAAGCCATCAATTAGGGAATTTAAATATGCAATAGAAAGTATCAACAACAGATTAGATCATGCCGAAGAAAGAATCTCAGAGGTAGAGGATAAAGTTCTTGAGATAACTCAGATAGTTAAAGAGACAGAAAAGAAGACAGAGAAAGTAGAACATTCACTGACAGAATTATGAGACTTTATGAAGCATCCAAACATTTGAGTTATAGGTATCCCAGAAAGGGAAGAAGAATGCTCCAGAGGAATGGAAGCCATTGTACAGAATATTATGAATGAAAATTTCCCAAATATCACCAACAATTCTGACATACTCCTTTTAGAGGCATATCAGTCCCCTGGTCACCTCAACTCACATAGAGCTTCTCCAAGATACATTGTGATGAACCTATCTAAAGTCAAAACAAAAGAAAAGATTTTGCAAGCTGCCAGGAGTAAGCACCAACTGATCTACAGGGGCAAATCCATCAGGGTGACCGTGAACTTCTCTAATGAAACTTATCAAGCCAGAAGACAATGGTAACCTAAATTTAATATACTTAAATAGAACAATTTATAGCCCAGAATTCTATATCCCACTAAGCTAAGCTTTAAAATTGATGGAGAAATCAAATCTTTTACTGATATGCAAACATTGAGGAAATTTGTCACAAGACCAGCTTTATAGGAAATACTTCAACTTGTTCTACACACTGACCATCACAATGGACCTTCAGCAAAGTAAACACCCAGAAATAAAGGACAGAACCTTCCACATAAATAATATATCTGGAAATAAAGGACAGAACCTTCTACATAGCCTCCACAATGATAATGCAAAAGGCAAAACTAAGCAATGGACTTTCACAAAATAAGATCACTAGAACACTACCACACTTATCAATTGTCTCAATAAATGTCAATGGCTTGAATTCCCCACTGAAGAGGCATAGATTGGCTGATTGGATAAAAAAACACAAGCCATCTATTTACTATCTGCAGGAGACACACCTCACATCAAAAGACAAATTAAAACTCAGAATTAAGGGTTGGAAGTCAATTTTTCAGGCAAACAGAATTCAGACGAAAAGAGGGGTTGCGATCCTATTTTCAGATACATGTAGATTTAAGACAAAGTCAAAAAAGACAATAATGGTCACTTCATTTGGTCAAGGGAAAAATACAACAAGAAGACATTTCAATTCTAAATATTTATGCACCCAATTTAAATGCTTCCAGATTCTCTCTCTTTTTTTTTTCTTGTAGAGACAGAGTCTTACTTTATTGCCCTTGGTGGTGTTACACAGCTCACAGCTCACAGCAACCTCCAATTCCTGGGATTATGCTATTCTCTTGCCTCAGCCTCCTGAGTAGCTGGGACTACAGGTGCCTGGCACAATGCCTGGCTACTTTTTGTTGCAGTTTGGCTGGGGCTGGGTTTGAACCTGCCACCCTTGGTATATGGGACTGGCAGCCTACTCACTGAGCCACAAGTGCTGCCCTGCTCCCAGATTCTTGAAACATACCTTACCTAGTCTGAGCAATATGATATCCCATAACACCATGATAACAGGGGACTTTAACACTCTTCTCTCAGAGCTGGACAGATCCTCTAAGCAGAAATTATACAAAGATGAAAGAGATTTAAATGAGACCCTAGAACAACTGTGCTTGATAGATGTATAGAGAACACTCTAGCCCAAAGATAAAGAATATACATTCTTCTCGTCATCCCATGGAACATTCTCCAAAGTTGATCATATCCTAGGACACAAAACAAACCTCAACAGAATTGAAATTTTACCTTGTAGCTTCTGAGACCACAAGGCACTAAAAGTGGAACTTAACTCCAACAAAAAACATTCATCTTCCCACAAAGGCATGGAAGTTAAACAACCTTATGCTGAATGACAGTTGGGTGCAGGAAGAAATAAAAAAGAAATCATTAACTTCCTTGAGCATAACAACAATGAAGACACAAGCTGTAGGATATAGCAAAAGCAGTTCTGAGAGGAAAATGTATTGCTTTTGATGCCTACTTTTGAAAAACAGAAAGAGAGCGTGTCAACAAACTCACAAGCCATCTTATGCAATTGAGAAAAGAACAGTCTAAGCCTATACCCAGCAAAGGAAAAGAAATATCCAAAATTAAATCAGAGATCAATGAAATTGAAAACAAAAGAAACATTCACAAAATGAATGAAACAAGGAGTTGGTTTTTTGAAAAAATAAGTAAAATAGATAAACCTTTGGCCAGATTAACTAGAAATAAAAATGTAAAATCTCTAGTAACCTCAATCAGAAATGATAAAGGGGAAATAACAACTGATGCCACAGAGATACAAAAGATCATCTCTGAATACTACCAGAAACTCTATGCCCAGAAATTTGACAATGTGAAGGAAATAGATCAATATTTGGAACCACACCCTCTCCCTAGTCTTAGCCCAGATGAACTAGATCTCCTGAATGGACGAATTTCAAGCACTGAGATCAAAGAAACAATAAAAAATCTTCCAACAAAAGAATGCTCTGATCCAGATGGCTTCACACCAGAATTCTATCAAACCTTCAAAGAAGAGCTTCTTTCTATATTGCAGAAATTATTCCAAAAAATTGAGGAGGAAGGAATCTTCCCCAACACATTCTATGAAGCAAACATCATCCTGATAACAAAATCAGGAAAAGACCCAACTAAAAAAGAGAATTTCAGACCAATTTCACTAATGAATATAGATACAAAAATTCTCAACACAATCCTAGCCAATATATTACAGCTTGTCATAAAAAAATCATACATCATGATCAAGTAGCTTTCATCCCTGGGATACAAGGGGTCTTAACATATGCAAGTCCATAAATGTCATTCACCATATTAACCAAAGCAAAAACAAAGACAATATGATCCTCTCAAAAGATGCAGGAAAAGCATTCGATAAAATCCAGCATCCTTTTCTAATTAGCACACTGAAGAGTAGAGGCATAAGTGGCACATTTCTCAACCTGATCAAAGCTATCTATGACAAACCCACAGCTAATATTTTACTGAAAGGAGTAAATCTGAAAACTTTTATCTTAGAACTGGAACCAGGCAAGGTTGTCCTCTTACTATTACTATAAATAGTAATGGTTGTCCGCCATTACTATTTAACATAGTGTTGGAAGTTCTAGCCAATACAATTAGTCAAGACAAGGAAATAAAGGGTATCCAAAAGGCCAAACTCTCTCTCTTTGCTGAGAATATGATCTTATACTTAGAGAACCCCAAAGACTCAACCACAAGACTCCTGGAAGTCATCAAAACATACCGTAATGTCTCAGGATATAAAATCAATGTTCACAAGTCAGTTGCCTTTGTATACACCAATAACAGCCAACATGAGAGGCTAATTAAGGACAGAACTCCCTTCACCATAGCCCCAAATAAAATTAAATACCTAGGAATATACCTAACAAAATAGGTGAAGGACCTCTATAAAGAAAATTATGAAACCCTAAGAAAGGAAATAGCAGAGGATAGTAACAAATGAAAGAACATACCATGCTTATGGCTGGGAAGAATCAACATCGTTGGGCTCTCAGGAGTAGACAAGCAAACTCCTATCGGACCTTAAGTATCTCTTCAAAAGAAATCATAGATAATTTCCTACCTTTTAATAAAAGTTAAATAATATGGTCTCCTGATTATAATCATTATTTTGAGCACTACAGGATTCTATCATTATTGCCACCTTAACAGCCTACACATAGAAAGTTCCTATTTATTGGGACATTTTGTGTCCCCATTCTGTATTCATCCTGATGACAAAAGGTCCCAGTCTTTGCCTCACAGATTAGAAAGAGAGTTGCCAGGAGGATACCAGGCCACTTGGCAGCAAAGCCTTTGAGGAATAATTGTTCCTAGCTATGGATTTTACACTAACATGGACATGATCAGAAACTTGTCTGTCACGCTGGGGTTAACTGCTGAGGAAACAATAAAAAACTTTATGGCCCAGCAGACTACCAGTCAGCCCTAGATTTCCTGGTGGCTGCACAAGGGGAGTTTGTGCAGTATTAAATATCACCTGCTGCACCTACATAAATACCTCAGGAGAAGTTCAACCCTCATGTAGCTTGTTGGGAAACCTTCTTCCCAACTACAACAGATTCATACTAGTGACCCATGATTGACTGGTTCTCAGGGCTATAAGACTGGCTCCCGTGTGGTTTCAGATAAGCTTTACCAAGCCTTTTAAAGTTGGGACTCTCTCTCCTTCTGATAGAGTTTCTTATTTACTTTCTCATCTATTGCTTCCTTACATATTGTACTAACCAGCAGATAAGAACACCAGTGTCTTTTTAATGAAAACTTTGGGTCCCCAACCAGGCACTCATGAATATCTACAGACAACTGCAAAGTGGCTTCTTTTCTCTTACCCCAGGTCCAACCCCAACTATACCCCTTGTCAGCAGAAGAAAGCCAGGGCAGTTATCAACTTCTTTCCACCCTATTAGCCCACACCTCAGGAATGGGCTTCAGGGGGACTGAAACCACCTACATTAAAATAATGTTAAGCCATAAGGTAAAAGAAGTAACCAAAGTCTGATTTCTATGAAAGTATGACTATAGCCAGAAGTTTAACCAACCATTATTTCTGATCTTCCTTACTGCTATAACTTTTCACTGCTTATTGGCACATATCCTCCCCGACAGGTGCAAGACTTGCAACTTCCCCCATTACTTCCATATATAGACTTGCTATTGTAAAGCTTAAGACTAGTCTTTGAGATATTTTTCCAAGTCTGAATTCTGGAGGACCCATTGATGTCAAGCAGACCTGTGGACAGACATGGAAATGGATCCAACAAGCCTTGAGACCCCCTACCCAGGAACTCTCCCAACCGAGAAGATGATTTCTGCTTCCCACCCCTATGTATTCATCCCCAGCCAATTGGCAGACCCAATTCCCCAGCCCTTCCTTTCCCAAACTACCTTAAAAAACAGCCTCCAAATTTTCAGGGAGATAGATTTGAGAAATTACTTTTATCACTTCACCTGGCACCTTGCAAAATAAAATTCTTTCTCCACTACCACACTTGCTATCTCTGAATATTGACTTTCACTAAGTGGTGGGCAAGGGAGGAACCTGGTTGGGCTGTAACATTCCATTAGCTCATATTTATTACTCCTAGTTTTTGTTATCTTAGTGTATTTTATGCATCTTTCAATTAAATCCTCTTATCAGGATATGCTCGAATGAGAGCAAACTGAATGAATGCTAACTTACTCAGACTCTAGGAATGTAAAAAATCCAGAAGAAATGGAGTTGTATCTTTCCTGTTTAAAACAAACACCCTTCAACTCAAAGGTGCCACATCCAGTGATCATCACTGGAAATTGAAAAAGAAATGGGAGAGAAATACAACTGGAATCTGGGAGGCAGGAGAGGAGATGGAAGAGGCTAAAGAGGAAAGTGGAAACAGGGTGGGAATGAGGGAGGGGATGACACAGCTTGTACCCAAAGCGGAATGAAATATTTCTTCCTCAAGACCTGGATTCCATCTCTCTTTAGAAAGTATCAGACTCCAAATGGCTTCCCCCCCCCAAAAAAAAACACTCTGAGAATGACCTGGCTGACTACAGGTGCCATGCACACATGTGTTGAGGGAGGTGTAGCTTCTATGTGCTGTAGAGCGTCTAACGATGTATTTTCTCAGGATGCACAAGGCTGGAAGCCTGTCCAGCAGCAAACGACTACACTGTCCTACGAGGCAGCTCCTCACTAATGAGTCCCCAGACCCCCATAGCTCATTGCTCAGCAACTTCATATTTGCAAGTTCAACTGTGGGCTCAGCTACATATGCTGGACAAATGCAGTTGTGAAACTGACAGTGACCTCTCTGCTTCCCACCCCTATGAATTCAGGGGTGAACCAGGGACAGAGAGTTCAGTGAAGTTACCAGAGGAGAGGTAATAATTGCTTTGTATTTGATTCCATTCCCATAGTAAAGTCCTTACACTTTCCCCAACTCCATGCCCTGCTTTACCGCGCTACCGTAAATACTTTACTGTAACACAGGATGAATAGTCAACCTTATCTCCTTTATCATCTTGGTTATTCAAATGCCTATTTGGGGTTCACTGTTAGCATGAATGTTCCTCTGGTTTCCTTCTGGTCATTTCCTGACATCTGAAAGCCCTTTATGAGGATTACTAGCAACTGCATGACTCAGATTTGTCCAGAAACTCCTCAGCTTAGGTGAATGATTCTTTTACTTTTCTAGATTGGTTCTCTTCCTGCTTTCATTAAACATATGTATGTGTGCGCACACACCCAAATACCCTTCCAAATTTAAAAAGAATTCCTGAGAGGAGGGTGGCCCATTGACCTACCTGAGTTTTTCTTGTCTTTTCTTTTGGCAGGTAAGTGAGTAAACTGCAACATGTAATTCCATCTCCCCATGGTCAGAATTCAGTAAAAAAAATGCCAAGCACCTTCTATATCTCACATAATAATTGTAGGTGCTAAGGACACAGCAGTGAACAAAATAGACCATCTCTTCTCTCATGGAGCAAAATTAGCAGTGGGGGAAGATTGGCAGTAAAATAAGTAAATGGTGACAAATGCCATGAAGGTAAATGAGCTAGGAAAGGGGAAAGGCATGTGTGTATGCACGGAGGGATGTAGCTTCAAAGTGAGTGATCACCAAAGGTTCCATGTGGTGGTGACATTTGAGTCATGATGTGAAGGGATGAGCCATTTAGGTAATGGGGGAGGAATGTTGGAGTCATGGGGACATAAATGTGAGCACAGACTTTAAGAAATGAGGTGATAGTGTGCCAGAAATAGCCAAGAGACTCATGACCAGAGCTGCTGAACAAAGGTTGGAAGAAGTGGTCCAACAATTGGAAGAGGTAGAGGGACATGATGTTGGGTCTTGCAGGGAATTTGGCTTTGGCTGAGATGGGAGCCATTAGAAGGTGAGCAGAGGAGTGTGTGATCTGACTTATATTTTAACTTATATTTAGCTGATTTGTGGAGAATAGTCAACAACAAGGCCAGAAGCAGGGGGCCCAGCCAGTTAGATAGATGATGGTACGGCCTCAGAGTGGTGAGGTTGGTTGTTGGTAGTAGGAACTTGAATGTCAAGAGATGGAACTTGAACTTGACTTCATCTGAAGTAATGAGAAGTCATAGAAGATGAGGGTGGGGTTGGAAATTTGTATAATCTGAAACGCCCATTCTGTGCTCTGTGGCAGTTTGAGAATTTGCCTTAAGACAATATTTTATTTTCTTTTTATTGCTGGGGATTCATTAAAGGTACATTGAGATAACATTTTAGAATATAATTGTCCAAAGTGCACAAAGAAATCATTCAGCCCAACCCTTTCAGTTTGATAAGGAAACTAGGGCCCAGGGGGAGCTTTCTCCCAGGTTACACCATCATTAGCAACACACACTAGCCTGAGTCACTGGAGACCCAGGCCACTCCATGCAAGTGACTGAATGATGCTCTAGCCTCCCTGTCAACTTGCCAATGGCCTGTAACATTGCAGTTTCGAAAAGTACTGAATTCAGCTTTGGGAGGTCAGAGTTCTAATTCCAGTTTTGCCCCTGGCTGAGACTCCCATACTGGCAATTGCCTTACAATAAAATGAAAAATAGAGTCTATGGGTTCATTCTACATCTTGATGATCTGAATGATATTTGTGAAAAGCCCCTTTGTACATAATAACTCACTTAGTTGTTTCACTGTGAGTGTAGATGGAGGAGATGTTACTTGGTGTTACAGCTAAGGAGTTAGGATTTGGAGAACAAGTAGTTTATCCTGGGTTATAAAGCAGAACCAGTTAGGCACAGTGGCTTGTGCTTGTAAGGCTAGCACTTTGAGAGGCTGAGGTGAGAGGATTGCTTCAGGCCAGGAGTTTGAGACTAGGCTGAGCAATACAGTGAGAAGCTGTCTCTACAAAAACATTTTCTAAAAAATTAGCTGAGCATGGTGGTGTGTACCTGTATTTCCAGCTATTCCCTTGGGAGGCTGAAGCAGAAGGATCATTTGAGCTCAAGAGATTGAGAAGGCTGCCATGAGCTATGAGGCTGGCCCTGTACTCTGATCTGGGCAACAGAGCAAGACTCTGTCTCAAAAAAAAAAAGCAACAACAAACCCCCAAATCAGATTCTCACTTGTGTGTGGTTTGCTTCTAGACTCTATTCTGTTCTAATGACCTACTTATCTATCTTTATGCTACTTATGTTTTATTACTGTTTCATTACTGTTTTGAAGTCAGGTACCATTAGCTCTTCAATTTTTTTCCCAAAGTTGTTCTGGATAATCTAGGTCCTTTCCTTGAATTTTATAGTATATTTTAGAATCAGCTTTGTAATTTCTATAAAAAAGACAGCTGAGTTTTGGACTGGTATATTGCTTTGAGTCTAAACATCAGTTTGAAGTTAACATTAATTGTTGCTTTAACCTTTTTTCTGATAATCTCAGGAGCTTAAAACACTTTGGGTTTATTTACATCTCACCAGACTTGCCTGCTATTGTCAAATATTTCACTTCCATGTGCTTTTTAACCCCATAAGACAGTGCTATTTTTATCATTCATTTATATTTACTGTTTCTGTTCTTCTTTGTTCCTTCCTTTTGTTCCTGCGCTTCACCTGAGATTCATTTTTCTGACTTGATGACTACTCTTTAGCATTTTCTTTAATATGGTTTGCCAGTAACAGTTGTTTAATTTGTGCCTAAAAGTTATTTTACTTTCATTCTGGAAGGCTAATTTCACTAGTTAAAGAATTCTAGGTTGGCAGTCATTTCCTTTCAGAAGTTTGGTGATATTTTCCCATCTTCCAGTTTCTATCACTTCTTTAGACTCAGAGGTTGAAATATTAACTCTGAGTCTAAACGCTATGAAAACAGTAAGTTCCCTTCCCACCCATGGTTGCTTCTAGATTTCAAAATTTTCTCTTTGCCTTTGGTTTTCTGCAGTTTTCCTATCACGTGTCTTGGTAAGAGTCTCTTTTTACTTATTCTATTTGGGTCTTACAAGGCTTCTCAAATCTATAAAAATTTTTTTAAAGTAATTTTGGAGGGTTCTAGGTCCTGTCTTTTTGAAGGTCGATTCTATTCCATTGTCTCTCTCCTGTCCTTTTGGGACTATAAGTAAATCTAAGAGAAATCTTTGCACACTGTTGTCCTTTTTTTCTCTTAACTTTTCATCTATGTTTTTTATTCTTTAGCTTTATTTTCTTCAGAACCAGTGGTGTTCTACTTATAATAGTTTGTAAGAGCCTATTATTAAATTTTGTAGTATAAAGAAAATTTGTGAATGGGTTGTTAAACCATTGGTAACTTGGCATATGGCATGATATGGGACTATTTATACCATGGAAATTGGCAAACAGTACAACTTGGCCCCACTGCCCCAGCTGCTTTACCAGTACACCATTACTTCAGATTAACTCTTGATTTACAGATTTTCTCTGCAGTTGCGCCTGATCTGATGGCAAATATATTTATCGAGTACTTAATTTTTTTTTTAGTCAATCAGACTTACAGCTGATTCAGTTCTTAATTTTAACTGTTACATGTTTTAGTCTCAGAATTTCTAATTCTAATTTTTCAAATAACTTAGTTTTTTTTAAAGTTTCCAGTCTCTGCCAATATGTTTGATATTATCTTTTCTCTAATTGGCCATGAGAAGCAGAGAAATCTTAGAGCCAGTGTCTGATAGTTCCAATCGTACTGGAATTCTTGGTGGGTCTGTTTTTATTATCTGTAGCTTCTGATAGCTTTTGCATATGTTTTATGTATTTGTCTCCCTTATATGCTTGATCCTTTGATTGTGCTGTATTTAAAAAGCCATCTGTTAAAATAATTTGAGGCTTAGTAAAATGTTATTTTTCCTTTGTCCAAGGTGTGATTGTCTTGGTCACTCGGATGACTCAAAGGTAGCTCACAGTGTGTTGACTCTTTAGGTGCAGCTCAGGAGCCACAGCACAAATCATGCAAGGTGTGTTGACCAGATTTACCACTTTTGTCATGAAAGGTCACCCTCATCCTAAAAGCTTATCTCCAATGTCTCTTCCAAGTCTAAGCTGCTCCAAATGATAGGCTTACCTCACTGGATATTCATCCTTTCCTGAAAAATGGCCCAGTAACACTGTCAACTTTGCCATTGCTGAAAATGGGAGTCTTTGTAGCTTTTTATGTGGTTAAAATTTTGAACTGTATAAAACATTCTTAAAATAAAAATGTCTTTTAAAAAGAGAACTATTTTTTTGAAGTAACTCAACTGTATTTCTCTGAATAATGAGTCTGCAGCAAAAACTCTTTTTTTTTTGAGACAGAGTCTCACTATCTCGCCTTCAGTAGAGTTGAGTGCTGTGGCATCACAGCTCACAGCAATCTCCAACTCTTTTTTTTTTGGCAGTATTTATGGTTTTATTTAAATACAAATAGAATGTGTACACATGAGCTGTCTATTCATTTTCTTCACTGTGTCACCTGGCATTGGGACTGGTGACTCTGACAGTCAGCTGGGCTGCTCTTTCCACAATGGCTTTGTGGTTCTTGGAGGAAACGTTGTGAGCAATCTCTGCACAATAAGATTTGTTGCACATCAGCAGCACTTCTAGCTCCTTGACGTTGTGGACGAGGAACTTCTGGAAACCAGTGGGCAGCATATGCTTTGTTTTCTTGTTGCTCCCATAACTAATGTTGGGCATCAAGATCTGGCCCTTGAATCTTCTCTGAACCCTATTGTTGATACCTCTGGGTTTCCACCAGTTACACTTAATTTTGACATATTGGTCTGATTGGTGTTGGATAAACTTCTTGGTCCTCTTTTTGAAGATCTTTGGCTTCACAAGGGGTCCAAGGGCAGCCAGGATGCTGAATAAGAGATGGCAGCCACTTCCTTAGGTAGAGCTGAGGAAGAGAGCAACCTCCAACTCTTGGGCTTAAGCGATTGTCTTGCTCCAACCTCCCAAGTAGCTGGGACTATAGGCACCCGCCACAACACCCAGCTATTTTTGTTGTTGTTGTCATTTTGTTTAGCAGGCCTGGGCCAGGTTCGAACCCACCAGCCTCGGTGTCTGTGACTGGCACTTTAATCACTGTGCTATGGGCACTGAGCCTGCAGCAAAAGCACTTGATTTCATTAAATGGTTGTTCCAGGTGTAGAAATTCTAAAGGGAATTATAGTCATGTTTTGCTTAACAATAGAGGTATGTGTATAGTCTGAGAAATGTGTCCTTAGGCGATTTCACTGTTGTGCAAACGTCATAGAGTGTATTCACACAAATCTAGATGGTCTAGCTTCCTACACACCTGGGTCATATGATATATCCTATTGCTCCTGGTCTATAAACCTGTATAATATGTTACCATACTGAATCCTGTAGGCAATTGTAATATACTGGTATTTGTATATCTCAATATGGAAAAGGTACAGTAAAATATGGTATAAAAATTTAAAAATGATACACCTTTTTTATGTGTCTAGGGCACTTACCATGAATAGAGCTTGTGGGATTGAAAGTTGTTCTGAATGAGTCAGTGAGTGAGGGGTGAGTGAAGGTGAGGGGCTAGGACATTACTATATACTACTCTAAACTTTATAAACACTGTACACTTAGGCTACACTACATTTATAAGAAAAGCTTATTTCTTCCATAATAAATTAACCTTGGCTTACTGTAACTTTTTTACTTGATAAGCTTTATAATTTTATTTTATTTTATTATTATTCTTTTTTTTTTGCAGTTTTTGGCTGGGGCTGGGTTTGAACCTGCCACCTCCGGCATATGGGGCTGGCGCCCTACTCCTTTGAGCCACAGTCACCACCCAAGCTTACTAATTAAAAAAAAACATTTTGACTCTTGTAGTGACACTTAAAACACAAATACATTGTACAACTATACAAAAATATTTTCTTGGCTGGGCACAGTGGCTCACACCTGTAATCCTAGCCCTCTGGGAGGCCAAGGCAGGTGGTTTACATGAGGTCACAAGTTCAAGACCAGCCTGAACAAGAGTGAGACCTGATCTGTACCAAATGGAAAAATAAGGCAAGGGGATCTCTTGAGCCCAAGAATTTGAGGTTGATGTCAGCTATGTTGCCACAATACTCTACCAAGGGCAACAAAGTGAGACTGTGTCACAAAATATATATATTTTTTTTCTTTGTTTATATCCTTATTATCTAAGCTTTTTTCCATTTTTAATCTTTTTTTTCTTTAAGCTGCTTTGTTAAAAACTAAGACATGACCACACACATTAGCTTAGGCTTATACAGGGTTGGGATCATCAATATCACTGTTTTCCACTTCCACGACTTGTCCCACTGGAAGGTTTTCAGGGGAGATAACATGCCCAGAGCTGTCATTGCCTATGATAACAATGCCTTCACTTGGAATAACTTCTCAGGACCTGAACAAGGATGTTTTACAGTCAAGTCTTTTTTTTTTTTTTTTATAAGTAGAAGCGCACTCTAAAATAACAATAAAAAGTAAACTCAATCTAAAAACCAGTAATCTCTTTTCAAGCATTATCTACTATACATAATTGCATGTGCTATACTTTTATGTGGCTGGTAGTGAAGTAGGTGTGTTGACACAAGTTTTACCATAAACATGTGAGTAATGCATCATGCTTGCTGTATGATGTTACCACAGCCATGGCATAGTCACTAGGTGATAGGAATTTTTCAGTTCCATAATAATCCTATGGGATTACTAATGCATATGTGGACACCTTGTGGACCCAAACGTGCGGCTTATGACCATAGTTGGTTTCAAGCATTATTTTCTTTTTCTTTCTCCTACAGGTGGCTTGGGTAATCAATTAATTTCTATGTGGTGCATAAACATTGTTAATATATTAATATTATATGTTAATCTGTTTATATAAAAGGGGTAGAAAGCCACAAGTGTCCTAGTTTTCTGCAAATTCTATTTAATGGAAATTTCCCATATTCACTAGACATTGGTAATTTTATTTATTTTTATTTTTTGTAATTTTATTATTATTTTTTAAATGTTGAGATAGTATCTTACTCTGTTGCCCAGGCTAGAGTGCCATGGTGTCAGCCTAGCCCATGACAACCTCAGGCTCCTAGGTCCAAGCAATCTTCCTGCCTCAGCCTCCCTAGTAGCTGGGACTACAGGTGCCTGCCACGACACTGGGCTAATTTTTCTATTTTCCTTTTTTAAGTAGAGATAGGGTCTTGTTTTTGCTCAGACTGGTCTGGAACTCTGAGCTCAAGCAATCCTCCCAGAGTGCTAGGATTATAGGCATGAGCCACTGTGCCCGTCCTGGTTATTTCTTTCTTTCTTTATTTTTATTTTTATTTTTTTATCGAGGCAGAGTCTCACTTTGTTGCCCTTGGTAGAGTGCCATAGTGTCACAGATCACAGCAACCTCAAGCTCTTAGGCTTAAGCGATTCTCTTGCCTCAGCCTCCCTAGTAGCTATATAGGTGTCTGCCAGAATGCCTGGCTATTTTCCTTTTTTTTTTT
>CAUYON010203862.1:0-11996 GCA_963573935.1 Arctocebus calabarensis | reverse complement strand
TACGCCTGAGCTGGCGGATTCGAATCCAGCCCCAGGGCCCACCAAACAACAACGATGTCTGCAACCAAAAAATGGCCGGGCGTTGTGGCGGGCGCCTGTAGTTCCAGCTACTTGGGAGGCAGAGGCAAGAGACTCGCTTGAGCCCAGGAATTGGAGGTTGCTGTGAGCTGTGATGCCACGGTACTCTACCCAGGGTGACAGCTTGAGGCTCTGTCTCAAAAAAAAAAAAAAGAAATGGGATCCATAGTAAACCATCCATCTTGGTGGCCTTGGTACAATCTAAAGAGGCCGAGAGACAACGGACACAAGCTTGTATCGTTCATGATATGACAGGTGCAGCAGTCTGGGTGGTATAAAACTCCTATCACGGGACTGTCAGTGAGGGAGCTCCCTGCCAGATACTTAGGATACACAGGTACTTGGTCAACTCCTGATGTTATGGATATACAAAGCTACACAAAACAAAACACCCCAGGAATAATAAAACCCTATTCCTTACCAGACCTTTATTTCTGTTCTGTTGTTTCAGTCTCGGAGTACATCTCACACAGTGCTACGTTAGGGCGGCAAACAAAAGCATCAGTTTCACTTTCCAACGCTGTTAACTGTTCCAACAAAGATATACTAGGATAACAGTCTTTTAACATATCTGGCAGTTTAGAAGCTTTTTCTTGACGATGTCAACAATGTCTCACTGGTGTTAAAAATTTCAGCTCTTTAATGTTAAATCTATTTTGTCAAATTGTACCTTTTTTCCACTTGCAGGTATGGTGTAGAAGATACAATATATTTAATTAAGCAACTTACCCTAGCTTCTGCACTGGGGGTTTTAACATTATCAGCTGGCTCTTTTGTATTGTCATCTTGCCCTTCTTCACAATCTTGAAATATCACGTTTCTATGATGTTCACTCTCCGTCTCTGGTTTTCCTGGCTCTGTATCTTCACAGTTGATTTCTTGGATTTGTTGCTTGGTTGCACAAGCCTCAATATTTTCTCCAAGTTTAACCTTTTCCTTGACTCCTCATTGTTAGAATATCTAGTTATGTGTTGCAGCTCTTCAATAGGCTGAGCCTCAGCCAGAATGGCCTTCTCATAGATTGCAATAATATTTTCAATAGGACTTGTGATTGGTTCAATGAGTGCAAGACACAGCCAATATTTAACAAGTTTTGTGGCATCTGGAATTTTTTTAATCAGGTCACTCAGAGTGACCAGTATTTCTTCTTTAGGACATCCCTTATCGCTCAGGTTCAGGCATTCAGAAAATGTGTTGTTTACTTTATTAGTAAATAATCTTTGTTCATCTTCTTCTACCACAGTGGTCCACAGAGATTGAACTGGTTTTTCATTTTGTCCTTCAGGCTCACGGTGAGTAACCACTGAGTTAGGGGCCTTTTCAACACTTCCTTTGCCAGCTTTCCACTCACTCAGACGAGCTTTTCTTCTGATGTTTCTTCGGGTCGAGGTGATCTGTTATCAACAGTTGGCATTTGCTGTAGTATATCTTTGCTGGTGAGTGGATTTTGGTTTTTCTATCAGTTTGGAATTAGAAGATAAAGCAGGCCTAAGTTTCAGATGCTGTGTTGTGACAGAGCCCCGTTTCTTTTAATGTCCTGAGAAGAACTGGTTTTGATATTAGACAAAACTGTTTTTGACTGTAATAATTCTTTTTCGCAAGGTCCTTTCCGGATTGTAATGTTGCCAGAGGGTCTACTGATGGCTTGTCTCCTGGGTAGTATCATGGTGACTTCTAATAGAAGGTCGCACACATGTGTTCTGAGATGTGGTGCTCACAGACTCAGTGGCAGCAGTAATATTTGAGCTTCTATCACTTTTCACTGTTACACTGCTGTTCATAGGCTGAAGCTTTGTGGCTTTAGGAATACTTGAAAGTTTCTTTGTTGGCTCGGTGCCTGTGGCTCAAGCGGCTAAGGCGCCAGCAAGTACACCTGAGCTGGCGGGTTCGAATGCAGCCCTGGACCTTCCAAACAACAATGACGGCTGCAACCAAAAAATGGCCAGGTGTTGTGGCGGGCGCCTGTTGTCCCAGCTACTTAGGGGGCAGAGGCAGGAGACTCACTTGAGCCCAGGAGTTGGAGGTTCCTGTGAGCTCTGATGCCATGTCACTCTACCCTTGGTGACAGCTTGAGGCTCTGTCTCAAAAAAAAAAAAAAAGTTTCTTTGTTGCTGCAGAACTCTCACCTTTGACTTTGTAGAGGTTTTCTAAATGAATTAACCTTAGACTGAACAATTTGGCCATGATAAGATCCAAGCACAAGTTTCTTGGGTATATTAGCATCTTGCTTTGGTTTTTCTGTCATCTGTTTCTTTTTACTATTGTTTTTAAGGTGAAATGCCTGGCTTAATGTCATACGTTGACTTTGGAGATTATCATCATTTGGTAACAACTGCAGAATTTTTTTATTATCCTCACATTTATGTGTGTCAGTTATTACAGGTGAATTGGTTAATTCATTAGAAGCTTTTCAAGGAATATACTTTTCCCCCACCATTGTATTATTTTTGCTTTCTGGAAGTTGATTGACATTTTCTTTGTTAGTCATTTTTGCTTTAGGATTCAGAATTTCTGTCTTTTCTTGGACTTGATCTTCAGAAGTTACTACTTGTTGGCTGCCTCTAGTAGAGAGTTGGGTTAAATGATAATTTGTTCTGTTTTCCCATGTGTCGAATAAAAGAATGATATTACTTTTGAAAACTCATTCATCCTTGGGTTGCCATGAAATGGAAAGTGAAGGTGTGACCCGCAACATCCGATCAGGCAACTCCATCCCTCCAGACCTTCGCTCAGGATCTTGGAGGCGGGAAGGCGCTGCACAGGCGTCCTCGGCCTGGGCCCCTTTCTCTCGCCCCCGTCAAAGGGGCTCCTCTGCAGGCCATCGTCCCCGCCACCAGCACTGGTTTTATGACCCGTTCCACAAATGCCAAGAACGTGGCTGGGTCAGGTCGAACGACCCGTTCAGGGCTCTCCCACGAGTCAGGGATGAAGGTGGGCAGACCAAGGAGGCCCTGGCCGCAGCAGCCGTGTCCTCTCAGGTAAACCAACGACTAGTGCTGCTTCGCCCCGGCGGCCCTCACCTTTGTATGAAGATGGGCCCTCGGACTCGAGGGCAGCTGCCAAGTACTTAGGCACAGCAGGGGCGCTCACCACAACTCCCTGGAAGAACCAAGTGGACGGACCCCACACCAATGTTTCAGAAGTTTTATCTCTACAGGCATACCTTGGAGATACTGCAGTTTTGATTTCGGACCAAATATCACAATACAAAGAGCCACATGGGCTCGGCGCCTGTGGCTCAACAGGCTAAGGCGCCAGCCACGTACACCTGAGCTGGCTGGAGGGTTCGAATCCAGCCCGGACCCACCAAACAACAATGACGGCTGCAACTAAAAAATGGCCGGGCGTTGTGGTGGGCGCCTGTAGTCCCAGCTACTTGGGAGGCAGAGGCAGGAGACTCCCTTGAGCCCAGGAATTGGAGGTTGCTGTGAGCTGTGATATGACAGCACTCTATCCAGGGTGACAGCTGGAGGCTCTGTCTCAAAGAAAAAAAAAAAAAGAGCCACATGAATTATTTTGGGCTCAAGCAATTCTCTTGCCTCAGCCTCCCAAGTAGTTAGGACTACAGGCACCCACTATAACACCAAGCTATTTGTAGAGATGGGGTGGTCTTGAACCCATGAGCTCAGGCAATCCACCCGCCTTGGCCTCCCAGAGTGCAAGGATTACAGGTGTGAGCCACTGAGCCTGGCCCTCTAGAAAAAACTTTAAAAATTAGCTGGGTGTGGTGGCTGAATCCTGTGGTCCCAGCTACTTGGAAGGCTGAGGTAGGAGGATTGCTTGAGTCCAGAGGTTTGAGGTTATGGTGCAGCTGCACTCCATTCAGCCAGGGCAAGAGTAAAATGATGTCTCTTAAAAAAAAAAAGGTGTGTGTGTGGGGAGGGCTCAGCATTCCTAACAGTGGGTACAGCACCAGCCACATACACCAAGTCTGGCCGGCTAGAACCCAGCCTGGCTCAGCTAAACAACAATGGCAACTGCAACAACAAAAAAATAGCTGGGTGTTGTGGCAGGCACCTGTAGTTCCAGCTACTTGGGAGGCTGAGCCAAGAGAATCGCTTGAGTCCAAAAGTTTGAGGTTGCTGTGAGCTGTGATGCCCACAGCACTCCCGAGGGTGACATAGCAAGACTCTGTCTCAAAATAAATAAAATTATTTGGGGGAAAAAAGGTCGGGTGCAGTGGCTCACACTGCAAGCCCTCTGGAATGCCCAGGTGGGTGGATTGCCTGAGCTCAACAGTTCGAGACCTGCATGAACTGGAGCAAAACCCCGTCTCTAAAAATAGCTGGACATTGTGGCAGGTGCCTATAGTGTCAGCTACTTGGGAGGCTGAGGCAAGAGGATCTCTTGCGTCCAAGGATTTGAGGTTGATATGAGCTGTGACGCCATGGCATTCTACCCAGGGTGACATAGTGAGACTGTCCCCCTGTACACCCCCCAAACTATTCTAATGATTATCTGAGCATTCAGTTAGTCATAATCTTTTTGCTGGTGGAGGATCTTGCCTCAGTGTCAATGGCTGCTGACTGATCAGGGTGGTAACTACTGAAGGTTGGGGTAGCTGTGGTAATTTCTTGAGACAGTAATAAGGTTTGACACATCAACTGACTCTTCCTTTTCACAAAAGATTTGTCTGTGAATGCTGTTTGATAGCATTTTACTCACAGTTGAACTTCTTTCAAAATTGAAGTTAATCTTCTCAGACCCTGCTTCATCAATTAAGATGATGTGAAGTTCTAAATCCTTTGTTGTCATTTCAACAATGTTTACAGCATCTTCATCAGTAGTAGATTCCATCTCAGGAAACTACTCTTTGCTGATCCAAGAAGCAACTTCTTTCTCATCTTTAAACGTTTTCTCATGCGATTAAAGTGATTCAGTTGGCTCAGTGCCTGTAGCTCAGCGGCTAGGGCGCCAGCCACATAAACCAGAGCTGGCAGGTTCAAATCCAGCCCAGGCCTGCCAAACAACAATGACAACTACAACCAAAAAGTAGCCGGGCATTATGCCAGGCACCTGTAGTCCCAGCTACTCAGGAGGCTGAGGCAAGAGAATAACTTAAGCCCAAGAGTTAGAGGTTGCCTCGGCACTTTATCCAGGGCAACATAGTGAGACTCTGTCTCTAAATAAATAAACAAACAAACAAACAGATTCAGTCACCACACCACCACTCCACTTCTAATTCTCTTGCTATTTCTACCACATCAGCCCAGGTCCATAGTCAAGACACATTATCTACTTAGACTCCACTCTTTTGAAAGGCAGGACTAGGACTCACCCCCTCAACCCCTCAACAATTGGCAGATGAGCAGTATTTTTTTTCTTCAAAGACAAGAGTCTCAAGCTTTCACCCTGGGTAGAGTGCTATGGTGTCATAGCTCACAGCAACCTCCAACCCTTGGGTTCAAGTGATCCTCTTGCCTTAGTTTTTCTCCTTTTCTTAGTAGAGATGGGGTCTCGCTCTTGCTTAGGCTGGTCTCCAACTCGTGAACTCAAGCAATCTACCCTCCTTGGTCTCCGAGAGTGCTAGGATTACAGGCGCCCAGCCCATAATGATGGACTGGAGTATTATAAGCAGCTGTGGTCACTTGAATTACAAAAATGTATACATCTGTTTAATTGTATTCAGAATCCCTGAACACTGTGCATGAAAACTCAGTAAACCAGATAGTACGTTTATGAATTTAATATATGCCTAAGGCACCTTTATCCCCATTTCAGATGAAGAAACTAAGGCTCAGAGGAGCTGTTGCTAACCCACTGCCTTCATACCACAAAAGTATGGAGCAATCTGCCTCCTGCCTCTCCCTGTTGAAATCACCTCCCCTTTTCTCCAAGGCTTTAAATACCACTTTTCTGCTTAACATGCCCGAGTTTTAGCTTTACATCATCACCTGGCTTAAATAGGACTCTTCTCCCTGGATTTTTTTCCTTATCTCAGTTTTGGCAATTAGTTATTTAGGTCAAGAACTGTGGTGTCCTTTTGAGTCCCCACCTTCAGCATCCAATCTGGCAGCAAGTTCTGTTATTTATTCTCTTCATAGTGGTCCAGGTCACCACCATAGTTCCCTGCTGTAGGGGCTGTCCAGTGATGTGGCCCTGAGGGAAGGGGGTAGGGCCCTGTGGAGTGTACTGCAGCCCTGGTGCCACCTGTTGGTAGCCTCCAGGAGGGCAGCACTGCCTCCCACCACCCTCAGACGGGCAAGGCCATCCCCCATCTGGGGAATGCTGTACTGTTAGCTCCTCCCTGTACCAGCAAATCCTCAACCGTCTTTTCTGAATTGGATTTTTGCTTTCCCTGGGAAGCCTGTACTGGATGTGTTACCATGTACCTGCATTAAGACCCCCAGACAGTAAAGCACAACCTCAACTTACAGTGTGGGGAAGCTCGCTGCTTCCAATGGGAAAGGCTGAAATATAATACCTGGAAGTGCCCGTACTGGCTACACTCCAGAAGATCCAAGTGGGCAGAGCAAAATGTTGCTCTAGAAGGCTGACAGGTCATCTGCCTGAGGCAGGTCTCTTAGCTAGGCAGAGTAACTGGCACTCAGAATCCTGGGGCTGGAATGCTGGTGAGTGGCCATATCCCTGCCCTCTCTCCATCTTTGTCTCATGGACACCCACTTCCTATCTTTCATTCCTAACAAGCAAAGGCTTGCCACCCACTGCTTGGCAGGCTTCTCCCCTCTGCCTAACTGGTTCCTATTCCTCTGTTGTCTTGCATTCTAGCAAGAAGCCCAGGATTCTGTCAGGGCAGGAGAAACCTCCTAGGCATGCCCATTTAGGGACCTTGAGGGCCTCTGTTCCTCTGCAAACTGGTGGAGAGTTGTACAGGTTCAGGTCACCAGGGAACAGGCTTCTTGGAACTTAAGAAACTGACTAGGCAGAATCCAAATGAAAGGAACCATAAACAAAGCGGAATCTGATATACGTTTCCTTTTTTTTTTTTTTTGTAGAGACAGAGTCTTACTTTATCACCCTCGGTAGAGTGTCGTGGCGTCACACAGCTCACAGCAACCTCCAACTCCTGGGCTTAGGTGATTCTCTTGCCTCAGCCTCCCGATTAACTGGGACTACGGGCGCCCGCCACAACGCCCGGCTATTTTTCTGTTTTACAGTTCCACTGAGGCCGAGTTTGAACCCGCCACCTTTGGTATATGGGGCCAGTGCCCTAATCCATGAGCCACAGGCAACCACGCATATGTTTTCTTTTTTCACCATAGCTCAGTGCAACCTCCTGGGCTCAAGGGCTCCTCCTGCCTCAGCTTCTCAAGTAGCTGGGACTACAGGTGTGTGCCACTGTGCCTGGCTCATTTCCCTCTTGTTTGTGGAGCCTGGGTCTCACTCTTGTTCAGGCTGGTTTCAGACTTCTGACCTCAAGTGATCCTCTTGCCTTGACCACCTAGAGTGCTAGGATTAATAGGCCCGGCCTGTAGGAATGTTTTTTTTGCAGTTTTTTTTTTTTTTTTTTTTCGGCTAGGGCTAGGTCTGAACCCTCCACCTCCGGTACATGGGGCCAGTGCCCTACTCCTTTGAGCCACAAGTGCCGCCCCTGTATGAAATTTTTTTTCCTGTATGAATTTTTAATAACTCAGATATCTAAGACCTCTACAGCACACTGATCGCAGACCATCAATTAAGTACTGGGCACAGAATTTTCACAGCCTCCAGGCAGGACATTTACATAAAGCATCTTAACCTTGTGACTAATGCACCTGGTGCTGTATAAGACCTTCACTTCCTTCAGCTGTCATTTAGACATTTGTTTAAATACTGGCCTGTGTCCATCAGCATTCACCAGGCTTCTGCACCTACCTGCTTTTTAACTTTTTCTCTGTTTGATACATCCAGTACCCATGTCTCTGCCGTTTATACAGTAAGGCCTAAAGTTGTAGACAGAGAGCTATGGACTCTTCAGCTCAATGTTGTGTCACTGTGGACCCTTGTGAGTGGGGCTGGCTGCCATGCCCTGTCCCCACGTGCAGGGGTAGGGGAGCAGGACACTTGGCTCTGTTCACTTGAGTGTCCAGGGTCTCTTGGTGGAGCACTGACACTGCTTCTAATGGACAGGTAAGAGCCTTCAATGCCAAGGGCAAGGTTGAGAAGTAAACAAATGACTGTAGTAGGAAGGAGTGGGAGAAGTATTTTTCTGGGACATGTGAGGTAGTTGGAATCTGAGCCCACAGAAATTTTAGGTTTTTTTTTTTCTGAGACAGAGTCTCACTTTGTCACCCCTGGTAGAGTGCCCTAGCATAGTGAATAGCAACGTCTAACTCTTGGGCTCAAGCGATCCTCTTCCCTCAGCCTCCAGAGTAGCTGGGATTATAAGTACCTGCCACAAAGCCTTACTATTTTTTAGAAATGGAGATCTCACTCTAGCTCAGGTTGGTCTCGAACTCATGAACTCAGGTGATCTGCCCACTTCGGCCTCCCAAAGTGGTAGGATTTCAGGTGTGAATCACCATGCCTGGCCTTGAGTTTAGTTTTGCAGACAGAAAGCAGTCTACAAATTGCAGAATAGGAATAATTCTGGATTAAAACAAGTCTTATCTGGCTCATCCCTTCTAGAAAAAGGAAGAGGTTTGAGTGCCATTATTAGATTTCAAGCATTTCAGTACAAACTCCTGTAACAAAGTTGACACTTGTGTTAGGAGTCATTGTTCTTGAAGTAATTCCACTGTTGGAAACTGCCAAAGAAATGTGACTCAGTGAAGTGGGGGACGCTGTTCTAGCCAGTATGCACTGGAAGCCCAGAAGCAGATGCGGATGGCTTCCTTCTGCGCTTCTAGGGAGAATGAGGACTGCACAGTTGCTGTCCTTGAGTTGTTTACTTCACCTACATCCGGGACTGCTACATTCCCACCTGACGTAAACATTAGGCTTTACCAAACAGAGATGTCTACATACAACACTGAATGCAATGAGCAGTAATGTGAGAACTGCTCTGCAGACACAGCAGATTCTATTTTTAACACTTTTTTTTTAGAGACAGTCTCACTTTGTTGCCATCGGTATGCTGTAGCATCACAGCTCACAGCAACCTCCAACTCTTGTGCTTACGCGATTCTCTTGCCTCAGCCTCCAGAGTAGCTGGGACTACAGGCGCCCACAACAACGCCCGGCTATTTTTTGATGCAGTTTGACCAGGGCCAGGTTTGAACCCCCACCTTCAGTATATGGGGCAGGCGCCCTACTCCCTAAGCCACAGGCACTGCTGCAGTATTTTTAACACTTTATTGGCAAAACAACTCCCTTCCCTTCTACCCTTACAGAGAACTAGTCCTTTTGTTTCTTTTTCTTTGGGTGGGTAACATAACTTACCTGTTTACTGAAGACCTGTGAGCCTGCTACACAAGTAATTTGTTAGCAGCCTACCCCAGCACCCCCAGTTTGAACCGTCCCACACTTCTGTAGCAAAACTGTCATACTGTCTTACTCAGAAAAAGCATGTGCTGTAATATAAAAATGAAACATACTGGGCTTTGGATGAACTTTGTTGACATGTCTTCATTTGCTCAGGAAGAAGAAAGTTATTGCTATGAATAAGTGAGAGTTCCAACATGTAGTCTCTTTGGGGGTTCATGCTGGAACCGCACACATGTCATAGCTAATACAGAAGACTTCTAGATAGAATAGACCCAAACCCACATTGCCTGAGAAACCAGAAAGAATGAAGAGGACAGAGGTATTCAATAGTGGGGAGGTTTGGGGAAACCCAAAGCACGGACTGTAATTGCTTTCCCCAACCTCCATTCAAATGAGCACAAATGCCAAAGGGGAGGGGGACAGATTCTCCTGTCTCACATTTGCAGTTTTTCTGCCAAAGTTTTAAGGGCGCTGAAGACTAGCAACCAGAATCCAAACAGCCATGAGTCCAGGTACCCCTGTGAGGTGGGTACCTTCCCACCAACCCTCATGGAAGTGAGAAAGACAAAAAAATTACACTCCTTCTGTCTGGAATTTAATTTTTAATGAAAACATCACTAGAAAAATTAAAAAGACGAACTGCTAGGATAATATCACTTCTACTCATTATTGGCACTTGCCCTTAATCTGAGTCATTTCGGAGCCCCTCTCCCACCCTGCCCTATTTCATTAGCCATCTGCATCCTAGGGGCTAAGAGGGAAGTGCTGATGATCAAGAGTACACGAGTGCACTTTTAGCCTTTGCCAAATCCAGAAGCAGCTTTGAATTCTGTGGATGACAGAAAGCTTCCATTCTTTGACATCTCTATGAAGCAGAGCTGCAGGTAACCAAGTCTGGAGACAGACCCGAGCCTTCCCATCAATGCTCTGGAATAGTAGTACAGGCAGGTGACACCACACTGGAAATGATGTGACAAAGGCTACCAAGGGGTCATTTATTTTTATTTTATTTTTTTTTGCAGTTTTTGACCCGGGCTGGGTTTGAACCCACCACCTCTGGCATATGGGGCCGGTGCCCCACTCCTTTGAGCCATAGGCACCGCCCTAAAGCTGTTTTTTTTTTTTGTTTTTTTTTTTTTTGCAGAAGGGATCATTTATTAAAAACAAAACCCCAAACCCCTCAGGAAGGTAATGACAGAGGAATCCAATACTCTGATCACTTTGGCCTTGTTGACAATACAGTGTGCACCCCTAGAGTGCTACCCCAGGTGACTTCAAGCATACCGGTCAAGCACACAGGTCAAGGCAGGCCACTGGGGCAGGGACCCCATAGAAGAAACCAGGGCACAAGGCTCCTCCCCAACCTCTGCTGTCAGGTATCCTCAGCTGACTCCAGGATGTTTGCCTCTGGACATCGGGAAACTTCTTAACTGGCTGGGGCAGCTTAAAGGTAAGCAGCCATGATTATACTAGCTACAGTCAGAATGCTGAGCTCTCTAGCAAAGACCATAGCACAGGGCCAGATCCTAACCAGACAGAGCAGCCCATTCTTTGCCCAGCAATTTAGGGCCCAGCTCAGGGGCAGTTGACATTTGTCCCCAACACCCAATTGTCCCCATGGGTAAACCAAGACTATAATCACAACAGCGAGGACAGGATTGTGTTGTTTTTTCCTTTTTTTTTTTTTTTTAAAGGAGTGAGGGTATGGAAAATACAGCACACCAATGAAACGAAATGTCAAAAAAAATACAAAAAAATAGAAAATAGAAAAATGTATTTACAAGGAGTACATCACTATGATCAGAAAGCACAAAGACACCTGCTGCTATAATACATGCATTGGTTCAAGAAGAACTACTAAAAACCCTGCAAGGGAGAAGCCTGTAAAAAGAAAAAAAGGGCCAAAAGATTTTAACTTTTCATCCCTAATTTGCTAACACTGATCAAAACCAAGTAAGAGTCTCCTGTAGTCCATGAGGCTATCAGCACAAATGCTATACTGGTTTGTAACTGCAGGGTCAGTTGTGAAGGGGAAAGACAGCAGCTTATCCATACACAAGGAAGCCACAGTAAACGGCTCGACATGCTCAAAATGACAGCAAGCCCCTGTCTGCTACACAGCGTGATCTTAGCAGGTTTTAATTTGTTTATTCATATATATCTATGTGTGTGTGTGTGTGTGTGTATATATATATATATATATGTACGTATGTATAAAAACCGTGCCCTTGTTCACTGCCAACATAACATCTGGGTGGACATGAACTCATTACAACAAATTTTTATGTGGATGTTGTAAGAAGTCACTCAATGTCTGTGGATTTAATAAGTCACTTCACACCACAGAAAATATTTAATAAATCCAAAAAAAGGAAAGAAGAATATAATGACAGAAGAGCTTCTGTCTCAGTTCTCTGAAACTGAGTCCCCCATTGGAAACTGGTCCCAAAGTTCTTGAGGGTTCATTGAAGAAACTTCAGTTTGCTAATTTTTTAAAATCCTTTTAGTGTTCAAAAGTTCTAGAACGACTTGTTGCCGTTTTCAGTTTTTAA
>CAUYON010203855.1:0-10125 GCA_963573935.1 Arctocebus calabarensis | reverse complement strand
GGATAGAGTGCTGTGGCATCACAGCTCACAGCAACCTCCAATTCCTGGGCTCAAGCGAGTCTTCTGCCTCTGCCTCCCAAGTAGCTGGGACTACAGGCGCCCGCCACAATTCCCCGCCATTTTTTGGTTGCAGCCATCATTGTTGTTTGGCGGGCAGGGCTGGATTCGAACCCGCCAGCTCAGGTGTACGTGGCTGGCGCCTTAGCCTATTGAGCCACAGGCGCCGAGCCACTTGGCTCAGATTCTATGTGACCCTTTCTCCAAATCTACTTGACTACTCAGGAGAGAGATTTCTATTAATAGTTAGCTTTCTGCCATAGTAAGGGACCTGCCTCTGTTGGGGCAGCTTGCCGTTTTCCACCTATGCCAGTGGCTTGGTGGTCGAGTCTGTTTAATGTAAGAGTGAGAGCAAAGATTCATAACACATCCATCCACAGCATCTTCATTCATAGCACAATGTAGACTGCTCACCTAGCTTGGTTATGTTTGAGTGTGTTTGGCTGTATACTCAAGCCTAGTGTTTACCACTAGTAAACATTTTGGTTTCCTCTCTCTGTCTCCTATTTCTCTAAATTGGTTCCTGACTTGATGAGAAAAGAAGAGTTATTTATTGGGTTCCTTAAAGTCCCCAAAGGCTTTTGGCATGAGTCCAGGGCTTAGCGATAAAATAGAATGGCTTTTTACAACTATGGGCTTTAGCCTGCCTCTCAGTATGGTATTTCCAATGCTCAGATTTACTTTGTATGTTAATTATCAATGACAAAACAGGTTTTCCTGAAACTCTGTGTTTAAAAAAAAATGGAAAAGAAAGAAATTGGCTCGGTGCCCATCGCTCAGTGGTTAGGGCACCAGCCACTGTACTGGGGCTGGTGAGTTCAAACCCGGCCTGGACCTGCAACAATGACAACTGCAACACAAACATAGCTGAGTGTTATGGTGGGTGCCTGTAGTCCCAGCTACTTGGAAGGTTGAGGCAAGAGAACTGCTTAAGCCCAAGAGTTTCAGGTTGCTGTGAGCTGTGAGGCCACAGCACTCTACTGAGGCGGGCATAGTGAGACTCTGTCTCAGAAAAAAAAAAAAAAAGGACAAAACAGGAATTGTAACTTTTTGTGTATCTTTATAAGCATGTAGAGAACAAAATCGCAGTGGGTAGTGGGTGATAAATACTGTTTTAAGTAACAAAAGTGGGACTGGGGAAAAGTGCATGGCTTCTAGAAAATTATTTCCACTTTGTCATTTCACATTCTCTACTTTCTTTCTTTCTTTTTTTTTACTTCTTTCTGTTTCCTAATTTTTTGCCTCCTTTGCTCTTTCCCATAAATCTTAAAATAGTGAATGGCATGGGGTTTTTTTTTTTTGCAGTTTTGTCCAGGGCCGGGCTTGAATCTGCCACCCCTGGGTATATGGGGTCAGCATTCTACTCCTTGAGCCATAGGCGCTGCCTGGCATGGGTTTTTTTAAAGAGTTGATTGGTTAATGGATTTTTCATTCACTCAATTATTATTATTATTTATTTATTTATTTATTTATTTGTAGAGACAGAGTCTCACTTTATTGCCCTTGGTAGAGTGCCGTGGAGTCACACAGCTCACAGCAACCTCCAACTCCTGGGTTTAGGGGATTCTTTTGCCTCAGCCTCCCGAGTAGCTGGGACTACAGGCGCCCGCCACAACGCCCGGCTACTTTTTTTTTTTTCTGTTTTGCAGTTTGGCCGAGGCTGGGTTTGAACCCGCCACCTTCGGCATATGGGGCCGGCGCCCTACTCGCTGAGCCACAGGTGCCGCCCTCATTCAATTATTATTTATCGATTGTCTCAATGTGCTAGGTCCTATGCTGGGCTGACTGAAAGAAGGGATTTGGGGTATCCTGGTTTTCTATCCTATCATTCTCCTTTAACATCAAGCCCTGACTATTATCCAAAGGTAATATTTAATATTATCTTGGCTAGGCATGGTGGCTCACACCTGTAATCCCAGAACTTTGAGAGGTTGAGGTAGAAGGATTGCTTGATGCCAGAAGTTCAAGACTATCCTAGGCAACTTAGCAAGACACCCTTGCTGCACAAAAATTTAAATATTAGCTGGGTGCAGTGGTACATACCTGTAGTCCCAGCTACTTGGGAGGCAGAGGCAGGGAGATCACTTGAGCCCAGGAGTTTAAGGTTACAGTGAGCTATGATCACGCCATTGCACTCTAGCATAGGTGACAGAGTGAGACCATGTCTAAATTAATAATAATATCTTAAGACTGGTGTTCATTTTGTGCACCTTCAGTTTCACAGATTGTAGTCAATGTGGTCAAGCTTCTAATTCTCCATTTCTGACCTTTTATATAGATTATGAAGCAGAATAATATTTAGATATTTTATTAATTAGGATAAGTAATGTAAGCTTCTGTTAAAAACAACAACAAACATAAAACAAACCTCAGTGGTTTAACAAAATGAAGGCTTATTTCTTGCTCACATCACAGTCTCATGACCTGGGGCAGCTCATTACACATCTTTCCTCCTGTCGATGACTCAGGGATCTAGGCTCCTTTACTCTTGTGACGCTCTGTCTTCAGTTCAGGGTCCCCACGGCTGCTATGGAAGGAAAAGAGAGGGCCATGGGATTGGCAGGGCTGTTTTGGGGAGCTAGTCCAGGAAGTGGCCTCTCATCTTTACCCATATTTCACTGGCCACAATGTTGTTATACCTCCCTGTCCTGACTTAAAGGGAGGCTGGGAGCTGTCCCTGTGTTTACAGGAGTGTAGTATAGACAATGTTTTTGCTACAGACATATTATGTTCTCCCCCCCCCATACTCTCCCAAGTGTCTGCTGCTGTTCCCATCCCTTCCCTCATCTCAGGAAAAAAAAATGTTATAGTGGAAATACAAAGAGAAAGAAGAGTCAGGACTCAGCTTTTTGAATTTCAAGACAGACTTTGAAATATATGGCTTGCAAGAAAAGTATCTGTGTTTCAAAAGCCTGATCTTTTTTATTCCCAAACTCTAAACTCTGTGTGACGCTGGACATGAAATCTGTGTTCTACAAAACTCAGAGGTTCAAAAGAATCAGAATCCACCAGGAAAAGTCTGGCAGCCCCACCCAGGAGAGGCTAATGCAGCAGTGGGTGAGGGGGAACAGTAGGTGACCTGCGTCTGATGTGGGCCTCTGGAGGGTCCCCCCATCCCCCAGCTTTTGCTTCTTCCTAGATGGAGCCTCAGGGAGGAGATAGGGAGAAACAGAGCTCCAAGTCTGGGTGGCATCTGGAAAGAGGAGACATCTGGTTTGCTTCTTACTAGAGGCAGTTAGAGGTGACAGCTTTGCAGTGTTTTCCCTCTGGCAGCTCTGTGAGGGGTAGGGGTGCCTCCTCAGTGTCTACTCTGTGGGTGCTGGACACAGCTTCCCAGAGAGTCCCAAGTCCCCAGAGCAGTGTGGGTGTACCCGGGTTTTCCCCATGCTCTTGGCAGAGGCAATCTGGGTGGACCAGTGAGTGAGGATCGGATAGGAAAGCTTGGTGGAGGTCAGCTGGGATGGATACTGACAGATAGGGACCCAGAGGGAGACACCTGAGCAGGTGCGAGTGGGACAACAAAGACAATAAAGACCCAATGCCTGGACAGGACAAAGGTCCAGGAGCTTATGCTACAAAGGGAATGGAGGATCAAGACAGCTCAGTTCTGGCTCGGTGCCTGTGGCTCAATGGGCTAAGGCACTAGCCAGGTACACCGGAGCTGGCGGGTTCGAATCCAGCCCAGCCTGCCAAACAACAATGACGGCTGCAACCAAAAAATGGCTGCGTGTTGTGGTGAGCGCCTGTAGTCCCAGCTACTTGGGAGGCGGAGGCAGGAGACTCGCTTGAGGCCAGGAATTGGAGGTTGCTATGAGCTGTGATGCGACGGCACTCTATCCAGGGTGACAGCTTGAGGCTCTGTCTCAAAAAAAAAAAAAGACCGCTCAGTTCTGTTTCACAGAATGAGAAAGGTTAAACTTGGTTTTGTCCCCTCTTCCCTATGAGATTTGTATCTGCCCGACTAAAATACCCTCAAAGACCGGGTGAGGCATTAGAAGGGGCAGTGGGCATGGAGGGAGGGGACAGGAATTCTTTAATCACTAACCATCCTGTATGATCCTGAGCCATTTCACCTCTCTGGTTCTCAGTTTTCTTATCTGTAAAATGAGAGGTAATGCTACCTGCTTCATGTGCTGGTTGTGAGGATTAAATACAAACAAAACAAAACAAAACACAACAACACCTCGCTGGGGGCCTGGTGCCTTTTCGGGGCTCAGTGAATATCTGAACTTTCCCTGCCTTTCCCTCCTGAACGGGAAATTGTTGCCAATTTAGAAACACTATAATTCTTTGCAGAAAAGATGGGTCCGTGAGGTTATGTATACCAGCGCCTGGAAAATACAATAAAGCCTTCCTCCACTGTGTGAGGGAGCAATAAAAACCTAGGACAAGGCACAAAACAGACAATGGAAACATGACTTGAGAGCATGGTTGGGGGTGGGCAGGGTAGGGGAGGGCGGTGGCTGTACTAAATGAAAAACAAAAACTCAATACCCTGCTATCATCCTTCATCAAACTACAGAAATAGAAGCCAGACAAATGCATTATGCGAAGGGCAAAAGCATTGGCAAGGTTCTGGCCTATAGGAAAAACCCAGGTTCAATAATGCCATGAACAGAGGGACGTAGGGAAGTGAGGTCAAAGTCAATAGCAGGGTTTGTGTCGGAACGGCTGGTTTTACAGTCCTAATGAGGCTTAAACATCACGCGTTCCTTTTTTGCTGAACTCAGTTTCTCATTAGGCTCTGTATCTTCTCCCAGATCAGCCAGCCACATGGCAGGAGTTGTTTCCACTTCCTCTGGCCAATGAATTATCAAGGGTATTCTTTGCCTTTCTTTTTTGGGAAAGAAAGCTTTGGAGTAAAAAACAAAAACAAAAGCAAAAAAAAATCAGTCTCTTCTACTCTCTCTGATTAGAGAGCTGATGATGTGTTCAGGGGAAAGACTAGGGCTCTAAGTGCTTTCTTTAGAGGAGTGCATAGTCAGGATCTCTTCTACTCTGGATCTTTATCTGTTCTTCCAGGGAAAGTCTTATTTAGGTCTGTGGTTATGTCACTGAATATTTCTAGGATCGCTGGAGTAGCCATGTTTTGTGTTAAGCCTGGTAGGTGCTAGGGACACGGAAATCAAGAGAAGGATTAAGAAAATGCTCATGTTCTCAGAGAACTTTTAAATAAAAAGATTTATACTGCCAACTTGTCCAAAGGCTGTAGATAACCAGAGTACTGGGTTAACAGTAACTGGCCTTAGACCAGATCTTTCCTAAAATTGATGATCTCCTAAGAGACTCACAATAGCCCTGGCTCCCTTTTCACAGATGAACAGCCCACCTGGCTCTCCTAGTCTTCATTTATTTAAAGACCACAGCTAACTCCTGTCCGGGTTCTTCGACTCCAATCCCTGTGCTTCTACCTCCCCAGAGTTTTCTCCAGGTAGCATCCTAGTAGATAGTGCCAAACTTGTCCTAAGTCCATGTAAAGGACACATACCTTTCAACAGAAACCATATCCTAGGAAACTCCTACTCATTTTTAAAGACCCAGGTCAGGCAGGGCGCAGTGGCTCATGCTGGTAATCCTAGCAATCTAGTCTGAGGCTATTTGAGCTCAGGAGTTCAAGAACAGCCTGAGCAAGAGAGAGACTCCCATCTCTACTAAAAATAGAAAAACTAGCTGGATGTGGTGGTGCATACCTGTAGTCCCGTTACTTGGGAGCCTGAGGCAAGAGAATTGCTCAAGCCCAAGAGTTTGAAGTTGCTGTTGATCTATGATGCCATGGTACTCTACCCAGGGGAATAGAGACTCTGTCTCAAGAAAAAAAAAAAAAAAGAAGAAAGAAATTAAATAAAGACTCAGGTCACATAACAATTCTGAGTGAATGAGACTTGTGTCTCCCTCAGGCAGAGGGAGTAACATCTTTCTATATCCCCTATTGCTTTTGACATTTGTAATAAACATATTGACAAGGATAATAGATCTACTAATAGTAGAGAAAAGTTCTAAGTTACTACTTCCTGAGTGTGTCTCTGAACCAGGTGTCATGCTAAATGCTTTGCATGCATTATTTAATGCTCAAAAGAACCTCAGGGGAGATTCTGTTATTATCCTTGGTTTATAGATTGTTATCAGTTAGGAGTTGAATTTGGCTGCCTGTTGAAACCTGTCTACAAAGGTTTAACCAAATGAGAACTTATTTTTTCAAATAGCAATAAATGAGAGGTAGATGGACTCTGGATAGTATGGCTGCTCCACAATACAATTCTAAGCCTTAGCTTTTGTTCTTGTGGAGACAAGATGTCTGCTGTTTTTCCCATCTGTGTTCTGGGCAGGAGGAAGGAAGAAAGAGGAAAGGTGAAGGGTGAAGGGCAGAGGGCGAAAGGGTCTTTCCTTTTTGTGGTTTTATATTACTAATTGGGAAGGAATGCTGTCCCCTACCTACATTTTTTTTTTTTTGAGACAGAGCCTCAAGCTGTCATCCTGGATAGAGTGCTGTAGCATCACAGCTCATAGCAACCTCCTGCCTCCGCCTCTCAAGCGAGTCTCCTGCCTCTGCCTCCCAAGTAGCTGGGAATACAGGCGCCTGCCATAACCCCCGGCCATTTTTTGGTTGCAGCCATCATTGTTGTTTGGTGGGCCCAGGATGGATTTGAACCTGCCAACTGAGGTGTACACCTGCCAACTGAGGTGTATGTGGCTGGCGCCTTAGCCTGTTGAGCCACAGGCGCTGAGCCCCCTACCTACATTTTGTTGGCCAGACTGTGTTACATGGCCAACCTTTAGCTGCCAGGGACCCTGGAAATTCTTTTTTTCTAGGTCGATTTCAGTCCTGAATGAAATTTGAATTCTATTAGAAATGAGCAAGAGGAAAATGAATATGGGGTTGGCAACTCCCAGTGCTAGTCCTACAAATGAAGAAGCTAGGCCTCAGAGATGCTAAGGGTCTTGTTCAAGAGCAGATATATAGCAAAGTCAGCTTCAAACCTATGTCTGCTTGATACTAGAATCTGTGTTCTTGACTGTTATGAGACATGACCTTCTTATCATGATGCATTGCAATCATCTTTGTATTTCTTCATCCCTTCCCCTCTAGACTGAGCTCTTTAGTACTAAGAATAAATTTTATTCATCTTGGCATTCCAGACACTTGCCCATAGTTTATTGAATGGATAAATGAATACATGTTAGGACTGTGGTAGTTTCTGGATCTAAAAATTCTTTCAAGGCTGGGAGCAGTGGCTCATGTGCTGTGGGAGGCTATTGTGGGAGGATTGCTTAAGCCCAGAAGTTTCAGTGAGCTATGATATGGCCATTGCACTCTAGCCTGGGCAATAGAGCAAGACCTTGTCCCTAAAAAACAAATAAATAAAAAAATTCTTTCTAGAAAAATATTCTTTAAAAAAATTTTTTTTTATTTTTACATATACATGTGTTAATTAGGTTTCCACTTTTTGCCTTCACAGAATTTAAAAGGCTTAAAATTTAATAACAATAACAATGTTTAAGGTAAGGACTAGAAATAAAAACCACGTAAAGAATGAACGAAGATACTCTTTATTTCTTAGAAATAACAAAATATTCTTTAATGGCCTCTTTTTCTCAGAAGGTTTCATAAATACTCCCAAACAAGTACCTGCAAATGCATATAAATGAAATGATCCTGATGTTTGTGCTGCCATGGGTACATCTGGCCTCTTCTAGGGCTTTGGTTCTCCTCTATTTCCCTAAATGTATAATGCTTGTTTACAGGGCAGGTCCAATTTCTCTTTGTTCTGCCTGGTCAGTCAAACATTCCTATACTTCACTGCTCTATTTCTTAGGCACTTGAGTGCTACCTGAATAACAATAATTTGAGTCATAGGCAGCCCTGATTCCAAATCTCATTTCTTACTGGGTCATGAAGCAGCCCAGGACAGACCTAATATCATTTAGATTTCAATATTTTGGCAAGGTAGGTAGGAAAGAATTATTTTATTTATTTATTTGTTTGTTTGAAACAGAGTCTCACTATGCCACCTTGGTAGAGTGCTGTGGCATCACAGCTCACAGCAACCTCAAACTCTTGGGCTTAAGTGATTCTCTTGCCTCAGCCTCCCAAGTAGCTGGTATTATAGGCACCTGCCACAATGCCCAGCTATTTTTTATTGCAGTGTGGTTGTTGGTTAGCTGTCCGGGCTGGTTTTGAACCGGACAACTTCAGTGTATGTGGCTAGTGCCATAACCACTATGCTATAGGCACTGAGTCACAAAAGAAGAATCCTTTTTTGTTTGTTTGTTTTTGCAGTTTGGCTGGGGCCGGGTTTGAACCCACCACCCTTGGTATATGGGGCCGGCACCCTATTTGTTGAGCCACAGGCGCTGCCCAAAAGAAGAATTCTTTTTTTTTTTTCGAGACAGAGCCTCAAGCTGTCACCCTGGATAGAGGTGCTGTGGCATCACAGCTCACAGCAACCTCAAGTGAGTCTCCTGCCTCTGCCTCCCAAGTAGCTGGGACTACAGGCCCCTGCCACAACACCTGGCCATTTTTTGGTTGCAGCCGTCATTGTTGTTTGGCAAGCCGGGGCTGGATTTGAACCCAACAGGTCAGGTGTACATGGCTGGCGCCTTAGCCCATTGAGCCACAGGTGCCGAGCCAAAAGAAGAATTCTTAAGAGACCAGTTTAATAGGTAACATTTTCAGAAAACAAACTCCTGATGTCACTAGATTAAAAAAAAAAGAAGAAAGGCTTTTTCCATAGGACACCAAGAAACATTTCTGATTTTCCTTCAAAGCCATAATACCTTGTTGGGCAAGATTAGGCTGTGGGGTATTGCCAACTGGAGATCCCTGACTTAGGTTGGGACTAATTCTTTTTTTTTTGAGACAGAGCCTCAAGCTGGGTAGACTGCTGTGGGATCACAGCTCACAGCAACCTCCAACTGCTGGGCTTAAGCAATTCTCCCGCTTCCGCCTCCCAAATAGCTAGGACTATAGGCGCCCGCCACAACGCCTGGCTATTTTTTGGTTGTAGCCGTCATTGTTTGATGGGCCAGACTGGATTGGAATTTGCCAGCTCAGGTGTATGTGGCTGCTGGAACCTTAGCCCCTGGAACCACAGGCGCCTAGCCGGGACTGTCTAATTCTGCTCAAGATCAAGCTTGCAGGTGCTTTGATTTCCATCTTACTGGAGCAAACCACAATAGTAAGAGATGTCTGGGCTTCTCTTTCCAGCCCAGATACTTTCACAGGCCCCTAGCTTGCTATCACTAACCAAATTAAGATGATAAATAATTATCACTTATTAAGTAGTAACTATGTTTTAGGCACTGTACTGAGAGCTTTATTTTATCTCATTTAATCCTACACTGTGACTATTAATATTGCCATCTTACAAATGAGACATGTGAAGCTTAGTGTGTAAAATAATTTGCCAAACACAATTGTTGCACAAAGCTGTTATTTGAGTTTTGTCTGCCCCATCTGAATCTCTAACAGCTCCACCCAAGCTACCTTATATAATAAAAAAACCAATAATGGTGATAATGATATCTTTTGATTTTTGACAATGAACATTTTTTCTTTCTTTTTTTTGAGACAGAGCCTTAAGCTGTCACCTGGATAGAGTGCTGTGGCATCACAGCTCACAGCAACGTCCAATTCCTGGGCTTAAGCAATTCTCCCGCCTCCGCCTCCCAAGTAGCTAGGACTATAGGCGCCCGCCACAACGCCTGACCATTTTTTTTTTTTTTTTTTTTTGAGACAGAGCCTCAAGCTATCACCCTGGATAGAGTGCTGTGGCATCTCAGCTCACAGCAACCTCCAGTTCCTGGGCTTAAGCGAGTCTCTTGCCTCCACCTCCCAAGTAGCTAGGACTACAGGCGCCCGTCACAACGCGCAGCCATTTTTTGGTTGCAGCCGTCATTGTTGTTTGGTGGGTCCAGGCTGGATTCGACCCCGCCAGCTCAGATGTACATGGCTGGCGCCTTAGCCCGTTGAGCCACAGGCGCCGAGCCGACAATGAACATTTTTTCATTCTCATTTAAAATGAATAAGATTATAATGGTAATAATAATAATCATAGCTAATAATTCTTG
>CAUYON010203852.1:0-15809 GCA_963573935.1 Arctocebus calabarensis | reverse complement strand
AAACTTACTAAATGCAGAATACAAATGTCTTCATACAATAACTAAGAAAATGCCATGAAGGGTATGTTAAACAGTTTGATGAAAACATTTCAGATCGTATATGAAACCAGCACATTGTACCCCTTGATTGCACTAATGTACATAGCTATGATTTAATAAAAAAAAAAAAAAAAAAGATCTGGGGAAAAAAAAAAAAATAAAGTAGCATCACAAACTGGACTCACATTCCCCCCATGTGTGCCTCTCCACAGAGTCAAAAACGTATTTATAGCTATTTTTTATTTTTAATAATTTCATGTGTGTGTAATTAGCAAGGACTCTTAAAGCCTCAGCCCCCTCCTGTGCTGTGGAAAGGGCAAATACGCCCATTTTATAGGGGCGATGGAGGAAGTGAGACCCAATGCCGAGAAAGGGCATATGATTCATCCTCCAGCAAGCAGTGAGTCAGAGAAGACGACCTAGGCTTCCTGATGCTGGAGCTGGTGCTCTATGCACAAGGCCAGGCATTTTGCCTGCTGTTACTTCCAAATGCTTGATATCTTCTATAAAAAGTCAACAAACACACTAACAGGCTTACTTTTGAGTAAGTTGTTTTTATTATTATGTAAAAGGGCAAGGAACTTTATCTTTCATGACCTCTGAACACAGCCTAGAATGTTAACTACATACTTTATAATAAAGGAGCTTTGAGCTTTCGGAGTTGTGACCTTCTCCTAAGGCGACTATGTAAATAAAGGTAATTCTGGAGAGCTAGACTGTCAAAGACATTGAGCAAAGCCAAAAACCCAGGTGAAGTTGAAAATGACACACCCCAGGCCAGGTTCTGACCTTCTCTGGTGTTTGACATTCTTTTTTTTATTTCAAATTAATATAAGGGTACAAATTTTTAGGTTACATTGTTTTCACTTGGAAGGTTAAAGTGCAAGTTGTAGAGGCGCTCCCATAGCATTGAACATTTATTTCTGGTATGCAGTGATTGTCCTAGGGTTTGGGGGCTGAGTACAAGGGGAAAGGTTGTGGTAAGTGACTTCTTGTTGGGTCAGAGCATTTTAAAGTCCTGGCAAGACTTGTCAAAAAGAAAGTGACAATAGGTCCTTCTGTAGTCCTTCCCCAGGGAAGAGAAGAGGAACAAATGGTAGCATGCCTGGGGGGCAGGGTGGAAGGGGCAGGGCTGAGATCCCCAGGGAACTGGGTAAGAAATAGCTCTTAAGTGCTCCTCAAGACAGTTTACCACGTTGACCAAGGCCCTGTGAATGTGCCAGGTACTTGGATAGAGACTCAAAGTAAAACAACCGTATGATTTGTTATCCAAACTAGAACACTTCAGGGAGATAATTAATGGTACCAAGACAAAAAACACAAACTGGGAAGACAAATCAGGATATATAGTCATCTTAGCCATCAGGGTTGAGATTAACAAGAAAGGATTTGTGTCCATAGAGAAATGTCCACTGCATAAGTGGGATCTAACACACACAAAAATGGCATAACCCAAGTTCATGGGTATGTGGACATAAGATGAAAATGGCATAACCCAAGTTCATGGGTATGTGGACACAAGATGAAAAAATCCCAAGGAAGAGTTGAAAGAGCTCACATCTAGATTAACAAGAGTTGGCATTTGAGTTGAATTTTAAGGGATGCAAAGAATTCGAATGTGTAGTAAAGAAAGGCCAAATAGAGATCATCAAATTCAGATTTGATGATTTAAAAAGACATTTTGGCTAGGAGTGATGGCTCACACCTATAATCTTAGCACTCAGGGAGGTTGAAGTAGGAGGATCCCTTGAGGGTAGGAGTTCAAAACTAGTCTGAGCAACACAGCAAGACCACCACATCTCTACTAAAAATAGAAAAAAGTCAGCTGGGCATGGTGGTACACTTACAGTCCTGGCTCTGTAGGAGGGTAAGGCCAGAGTATTGCTTGAACCCGGAAGTTTGAGATTGCTGGGGGCTGTGATGATGCCGCCACACTCTAGCCTGGGGGATAGAGTGAGACCCTGTCTCAAAATGCTACTACTACTCATAATAAATTAGTAAACAAATTTTAAGAAGCCTCTGCTAGGCTGAGTGGCAGGGGAGGCTGGGGCTTCCACGCAGAGTGACAAGGCAGAGTGATCTGATAGGGCTACAGGGGAAAGCATAGTAAGACCAAGGCGGGAGGAGGCAGGAAAGGTGCTGATGCCAGGTTGGGCTTGGTTTTAATTTTCTAGACACCACCAGGGACAAACTGCCCTCTTTTCAGAAATGCGGTTGCACAAACCAGTTTTCCCTGTCCTGCACTTTTGTTGAAACTGCTCAGGCCTGTATCTCACGGCTGCTGCTAAGTTTCACCAGGCTGACCGGCCATCTCACCTCCGGGGGGAAGGGAGTCTGGTTTGAGGAACTGCACCAGGGCTCCTGGTTTCGGTACCCAGCACCTTCTCTCTCTAGCCACTGGAGAAGTGGCTTGGACATGAGGGGGAAGTGTCTGGTTTTGGCCCTCCAACAGCAGAGGGTGGATTTCTGGGGCTATCCCCTTGTGAATATTCAAACCTCCGAAACTTCCTTGTGAGACTACTTAAAATTCCCATATCCTGGGAGTGCACACAAACCCTTAGGAACTTTGAACTTTGGGGGCTTTCAGAGGGGTGACCGTCAAAGCGTCAGGAAGAGATTTTCTCATGTGGGCCTCCCTATTGTGTGAGGTACGTGGGAAAGGTGTTATTATACTGGACAATTAAGTAGGGAATTAAAGAGCAGAGAAATGAGTGACCTACCCAAAGTCACATAGGGAGCGACATCGCTTCGACTTGAGCTCAAGTCTCCTAAGCAAAACAATTAGCTCTGTATTTCTGGACGCATCTCAGAAAGTGGGAGAGGCAAAGGACCAAGGGGAGGGGAAGGAAAAAGAGGCCGGGGAGCAGAGGAGGAGAGATGGCAAGATCCTTCACTACTAGTGAAAGAGCTAGAATCTCCGCCCTTCACCCCCACCCCCGCCCCAAGGCCGCCCCGAGGACATGGTCCCAGCTGGGCGTTAGGGAAGGCCTCCCGCGCGCGAGTGCGGCCCGTTTGGTCGCGGGGCCTTTCAAAGGCCGCTGGTAAACACCGATGTGGCGCAGGGGCCCGCGCGGAGGGGTGAGGGCCCGGGCCAGGAGGAGGAGACCGGCCTGCCTTCGCTGCCTAGAAATCAAAGCAGTCAACCTGGGGCTTTTTCTTTCCCTCGCACCGAGGCACTTTCATTGGCGAGATGAAGGGAGTCAGAGCCGGCCTTACAGTCCCGGCTTTGCTTTTGGAGGTTAATGACCCAGTTAGCAGCTCCTGGCTGCGTTTCCGACATTTTGCAGACATCAAGCCCCGCGTCTCTGCCAAGTACATTCTGTTCCCTGGAGCTCATCCAGTGCATCTCAGATTACTATGTAATGCGACAAAGAGGGAGAGGTGGCTGGGAGGGGCAGCGGGAGCGGGGCGGGGAGCAGAGAGGGCGGGACGCGGAGCCTTCGGGGAGGAGAGAGGATGCCACTCTAAATATAGCTGCCCTCCTGGAAAGGCACCCTTCGAGGTGCTTATTTGCTGCACAAGAGCGATTCCAAAGTAAGGGTACGATGGGTCCTGTCGTCCAGGAATCCTAGGACGGAGAGAGCCAAGCCCCGGAGGGGGCGGGGACTCAGAGCCAGAGCGAGGAGCAGACCCCGGGAGACTCCGGGTCGGATCCGCTAGGCTGGCGTCCGAAGGGGCGGGGCTAGGACTTGGCTCCGCCCCTGATCCCGCCCCTCCCCCACCTCCGCGGCTCCAGCCTGCGCGCTAATTATAGTAGTGAATGGAAAGCGGCCGCTTTTGAATGATCATGTTGCTCGCGCTGCCGTTACAGGCTGAGGAGCAGGTGCTGCCCTCCTAGATACAAAGTGACCCATTTAGAAACCCTCTGTCACGCACGCACAATTACTGACGTACACGAATCCTCTCGCTCTCTCTGGTGGTAGATTTCAGAATTGGTTTCAGAGGACATTCGAGCCCTTAGACCTGGGCCAGTACAAAGACTAGGGGACTTTCCCTACCTCTTTCACATCATCCTTAGAATGGATGAGACGGGTCCCAGGTGTTCACAAGCTATTGGAAAGTGGTATGGTGTTTTACAAATGGAGAAACTGAGGCGGGGAGAGGCGCTGGCTAGGGTGTGATCCAAAGCCGGTGCTAAGCCTGTGTCAGCTGAGATAAAGGGGGGGTTGTCAGGAGACCAGCCCGCCCATTTGCCTTAGGGGGTTGGGATCTGCAGCACCTTTCACTTCCCCACCATTAATTTCCAGGCAGGGACCTCTCCGTAGGAGTGTCCTCCATCTCTCCTGGTTCAGCATCTCCCCATCCAATCTCCCCTCCCACTCCCACAAGAAAACCTGCTAAAACGGACTGATTCTCATTGTTAATAGTTCAAGCCTGGAAAGTGGGTAACCTCATCAACCATGCCCATTCGGGATCTGTGTGAGTCAACCTGAAGGACCCTCTGTCAGCACAATCCTCTTAGTAGGAACTATAGAGAAAAACCTAGACTTGTCCGCAGCGTCTCACATGCATCTAGTGCTCACAGCCAAGTATTGGCATGAACATGATGACCTATGCCAGTCGGCACAAACAGAGTGAAAACTCCAGCCCATTTAACAGAATCCCTGTAGAAATGGAGGCTTAGAGGGAGGAAGTGACTTGCTCACGATCATCTGCTGATGAGTAGCTAACTTGGGAGCCACAAGCTAGGCCCTCACCCCCATTGTGGGCTGTGTCCAGGACTCACAGTGTGATCTGCAAGGGAGCAGAAATGCACTCAGTAACAGAAAGGGATGCTGAAAGTGACCCAGGCATTCCATTCTGCCCATGGCCTCTTTTCCCTGGAGGTCTGGGCCATCACTCCAGTATCTGCCCACAATATTAAACTGGGCCTGAACAGCTGCCGTCTTCTCTGCAAACAGAAGTCCCCAAGCCCAGTCACTGCATCCAACTTCAAACAACAAGGCCAATCCCACTTGCCACCTGAACCCTCACACCTCTCCTCACCTTTGCTCACCACTTTGGACTTAATTTTTGCTTGTGATACTCTGGGGTATTCCTTTCACCTCAAGATAAGGCAGATGGTTAAAGAGGCAGCATCAAATAACATGCTGAAAAAAGAAAGGAGAGAGAATTGGTATGAAGAATAGTTTTTTATCGCCTCTTAGAAATAAACACTGTTTCTGTAAGTCCCCATCCTGCCCAACCTAACAAGGTCCATTCCCAATGCACCGAGCATAGAAGGCAACCAAAATGTGAAAGAATCTTATCTGTTTCACATGGCTGTGGAAAATTATATATGCCTAGGCTGGTCATAGTCATGTTCCTCCGATAAAATAGATGAATGGCTTAGAACGTGGGCTTTGCCTCTATAAGCTCAGGCGTTGCACTCATTACTACACTATTGACAAGTCAGTTTGTCGCTTTTCGTCTCTGTTTTCTCATCTATAAAATGGGCATGTTTGTAGCTCATAGAAGTAGTACTGAGCAGCACCAGCAGTGCTGACTCGAGAATGGTGATCTCTACAATCAGGCTCCCTAATTTGGAATATGAATTCAGCTGTGGAACTTGGACAAATTTTTTAACCTCCATTTGCCTCAATTTCTTCATGTATAAAATAAGGAAAATAACTATATCGATGTATGAATTAAATGAGTTAATAGATGTAAAGGGCAAGAAATAGTGCCTAGCACAGAATAAATGCTCAGTACAGATGGCTATTGCATTGATTAGAACGGGATGAGGACTGAACAGTGTAATATGTAGAAACTTCATAGCATGATGCCTATCACTATGACCATAGAGTCAGCACTCAGTAAATGACTATTTCTTCCTTCACCTATAAAATGGGATTGTAATGGTTCTTCTCACTCAAGGTTGCTCTAAGAATTAAATTAAATATATATGAACACTTTCTATAGAGCTATATAAGTTTATTCACACACATTCTTATTAACATTATCATTGGGTCACTGATTCAACAAATATTGTTATGTGTTAACTGTGCCTGTGTATATTTGAGATATAGAACTAAATAATATCCATGCAGGATACTTGTATATCTACCCATCTTCTATAGTGCGGATGGGTAGGTAAGAACTTAGCACAGATACACAAATAACTATATAACACCAGGCAGAGAGGGTGGAGCACTTCGGCACAATAAGCCAAGTTCCACCAGGCAGCAGGGAAGGGCACCTCAGATGCCCCCAGGTGAAGGCAGGAGCTCAGGAACAGCCACAGTCAGGGTAAAGGAACATGAACAGGGCCTGGGAGAATTAGCAGGAAGGACTTGGACAAGCGGAGATAGAGGTGAGAGAAATTCACAGCAAAGGGTAAAGTAAGACCAGGGATGCAAAAGCAGGAACGGTGAGGGAGTATTTAGAGAGCTGACCCCTGACGGAGAGTAAGAGAGGGTCCTTACTCCTTCTCTTACTCTCTTACTCTCCATCAGAAAGCAGACCCGGGGAACAGGAGAAAGTAGACCCGGGGAACAGGAGGCTGGATGTCGTGGAAAGCCAGGACAAACCCAGGGGAACCGTGTGATTCTCACTAATGACATGGAGGGTACGTGTACTAAACACAGTCCTGGGATGATGACTGGCAGTGAAACTGAAGAATCTCATGTGTTGGGAGTGGAGACACACTGGAGAAACGTTGCTCTAGGGCCAGATCTAGCAGCAATTCTCACAGTTCCATAGCTCCTTCACAGCACCTCTCAGATTTCATAATTGTATGTTTACTTATGTGTTCATCTTTACAAGGGCCTGTAAGCTCCATGAGAGCTGGAAATGAGATTCCTTCCTTCTTTCTGCAGCCCCAGGGCTTTCCACAGTAACTGGCCCTTAGCAGGAGCTCAGCAACCACTCAAAGAGCAAAGGAATGCTTCTGAGAGCCCACGGCCAGAAGTGGCCGGAGGATTCCCCAAGGAGGCCATCCATACCTACCTTTAACTTCAGCAAACAGGTGGCCCCGGCATAATGTAGAAGAGTTTAAATTTCACTAAACAGGAATACAGAACTTTTTCATGATCCCTCAAATATATGTACTGTCTTCTTAGAGAATAAAATCAGAAAGAACTGTGGGAAAGGGAAAAATTAAAACCTGAAGCAGAAATAACATCCCTCCTGTGACTTTCTGTCTTTTAATTATTTTAATTAGCCATCTTCTGGTTTCTGTCCTCCCTTCTTCAAAAAGGAAAAAGAAAAGGAAGGAAGGAAGGAACCAAAGAGAAAGAATGAGAGAAAAGAAAAAAAACTTGCCCAAGAAAGCTATGAGTGTGGGCAACTGCCTTTGCCTTCTAATGCCCTCTATGACCTGGATCCCTTCCCAGCTCAAGTTGGGAAACAGAACAGAAATCCAACTGGTTTCAGTTGTTAGGGATTTGGAAGAAGCAGCTGATAGAAGCTTTGTCCACTGTCCTGTCCTGACCTTCTTTAAATCATCAATGTCATTTGTCTTTCTTCATTCCACTTGGGAAGGCAATTGAGGGTTGTGTTTCTTGAATGGAGGTGCAGAATGCTGGAGTGGTAAAAACAGAATAAACAGGGCTTATCTAATTCAACCCCTTGATGATATAAAACAGAAAACTGAGGGAAAAGAGGAAGGGAATGCCTTGTCCAAGGTTTCCCAGATCACAGTGAAGAACAGAACAGGATAAAGACTTTCTATACATTGAGACACCTCCTTTAAAGGATAACTCATATTTCTCTGAAAAGAGGGCAACTTTGAAAGGAACAGACCTGGATTTAAATTCCAGTTTGACTGTACATTAGCTTTGCCACTTTGGGGAAGAGCCCAGAACTTCTGTAATAACAATAGCCATCATTACTGAGTACTGATTTTTTTTGCCAGGCTCAGAAGAGTTAAGAAACTGGTCTGAGGTGGCATGCAAGTAGTCAGGCTAGACTTTGAAACCAAGTCTGTCTTATTCCAAATCTCATAAGTTTTCCATAATAGCACACTGCTTCTGTATGCCTCAGCTTTCTTATCTATAAGATAAAGAATCTTTTAAAGAATAAAGGTGGTATAAAGTGCCTAGCACAGCACTTTACATACAGTAGATGCTCCATAAACAGCACCTACTATTATTTTGAAGAACATACTTTGAATGTATTAATAAGAGTATTACACCTTAGATCTTTCCCATTTTGATATTACTCGAGAATATTAACTATTGTAAATTATCATCACCATACTCATCAGCCTCTCCCACCCCAGTTTCAGCCTCCCTCAGGTGTGTCCTTTTAAGGATTTGGGTTCTCAACCAAATGGAGGACCCCAGCAGAACAGGCAAGGCAGAATGGGCACTGAATCTGCTTACAGGTAAGTGGAATGCAAAGCCAGACAGCCCAAGTCTGAGGGGAGAAACTACAAGCATCACAGATCCAGGGACAGAAGTCAGGTGGGTTGAACTAACTCGGGGCCAGAGTACAGGGATTTGGGTGATGCCTAAGGCAGCCAGACCACAGCTTCTGAAAGGTCAAATCATGGGAGCTGGTCAACTAAAGACAAAACTTCAGGTAGGAAGAAATAAACCTGGTTAAGTAGATCACCAGATAAAGAACATGAAAACCAGGATTAAAGCAAAATCCAGCTGGAAGCAATGGAAAGTACAATGATCTAGGACTTCTGAACATGGCGGATGAGTCTTTTTTTCCCTCTGATTACAAAAAGTAATAAATATCATGAAATAGTCTTAGCCATAAATTGCTATGAATACATTTTCTTGGAGTGAAAGTACAAAAACGTTCATGGGAATGATATCCTGCACCAAATTCAGAACAGTGGTTTCCTCTGAAGAGGGTAGGAGGGAAAGAAGGAAAAGCAAGAAGAAATGGAAAGTGGAGGCTTTAAGTCTGTCTATCATGATTAATATCTTTAAAAAAAAAAAGGGGAACTGAAGCCAAGTATGGCAAAAATGTTAGTGTTAATTCCAATGGCGAGGTCATGACATCTGTTTTATCATTTCTGCATCGTTACATACTTAATAACTTAAAAACATGAAGTAGTAAATAGATTTAAAAATATAATACATTTTATTAATATATAGCCATTATTGAAAATCTGGGGGCTTTAATGACTAGAACATAGGAAGACAACAAGTTTTAAATGCAATGATGTGGGCTAGCAGGGTGTTGGGGTAGATGCCTGTAGACCGAGCTACTTGGGAGTATGAGATAAGAGTATCACTTGATCCCAAGAGTTTGAGGTTGCTGTGAGCTATGATGCCATGCCACTTTACTGAAGGTGACAGAGTGAGACGCTGTCCCAAAAAAGCAAATTAATAAATAAAATAAATGCTATGGTGTTGGCTAACTCATCTGCTATTTCCAGATGTAACAGGTTTTACTCCAATGAGAATCCATATAAGACCTTTGTAGCAGGTTTGCACACTGACTGCCCTCGGACATGTTTTGGGAGGAGGCCAACCATTCCAGAAATGCCTACCTGCTAACTCCTAACCTGGCTGGCCAAAAAGTCTCATTTTAAGACAGGAATCAGGATCTTGTACTCTCAGATGGAAAGGAAGCCCAAAAATTCTCTGAACAATCAAAGCTAATGTTACAAATTCTGCCAACTAAAATTCATGGATGGAAAACCAGCAAGAATATAGAACTGAACAATGCCATCAACCACTGAATGTAACCGACATTTATAGAACACTCTGCCCAACAACAGCAGAGTCCTCTATTCTATGCAAGTACATGTGGAACATTCACCAACATAAACCATATTCTGGGTCATAAAACTTACGGATGTTGGATGGTGCCTGTGGCTCAAAGGAGTAGGGCACCGGACCCATATGCCGGAGGTGGTGGGTTCAAACCCAGCCCCAGCCGAAAACTGCAAAAAACAAAACAAAACAAAAAAAACTTATGGATATCATCTACGAAGTAGAGCTCTTTAGATCCTCATTCAGAAACAAGCCTCCTTTTACATTAAATTGGAGGACCAGCTGGAATCTCTGACCACAGCATGACAAACAAAAGAGTGGCATTGTTGCATGTGGCCAGCACTCACCAATAATAGCAAGTGGCCAAGCCATTTGGTAGAAACCAAAGAGCTATAAAATATAGGTACAAGGGCCCAGAGAACAGCAGTCTAGGGTCATCTAGTTCAGCGGCAAACAGTAACAAACCCAGAAATACCTGGGGGCAGTCCTATCCTGGTACACTCAGCAGTTTAGTCAAAATGGCATAGAGTCAGCTGAGGAAGATTTGGGGCTGGCTCTGCTACTAACCCACAAGAGGCTGTGGACCAGTCTCTTTCATTTCCCTTTTCTGGGGTCTAGCTTCCTCTTGGGCAAAACAGGGACACTACAACCTAGTGACTAGATTTCTGAGATGATTTCCACTTCTATCTTTCTATGACTATTTTTATGTTCATTCTAATACCACAGGGTCTTCAAGGAAATGATGAATAATTCTTGGTTATCTTTGTTTTAGTGGGCAGGTGATGGTCTGAGACCTTCAGAGGACATATTTACTTACATGAACTGGCTTATCCCCTCCACAATCCTGGATACGCTCAGACATATTCCAAAAGGTTCCATGAGGACATATTTACAAACAGCTTCCAAACAGCAATAAAATGGCAAAACAAGCCTTGCAAGAGAAATTCTGTATACCAGACAATTTAATTCTGAACAATGGACCACATGAGAATGTATAAATAACTAATTATGCTGGACAACATGAACAGCTTTTTTGGATGATTGCAAAATTGGGGAGGAAGGAAATGCGAAGGGTATTTATATATTTGGGCTTCAGTCAAAGATTTCATATTCATTCTTAAGCAATTTGACTTACAAAATTAGCTCAGACTAGAACATGGTCAAACAACTTGGAACTGGAAGAAAGTCTGCCGTCCCAGGGGATGGTTTGTGCCCAGGCATCTGGGGGGAATGGAAGGGAGGACAGAGTGTGTGCCCCCGCAGTCTCTGCAAAGTGCTTGTTGAGAGACCCCTGGGTCTCCACGATGTCCTACAGAAAAGCAGAGGTTGTTTTAGGGCATTTGTATTGGGCGTTTTGATGGGAGGTCCATACAATCTTGTTACCACATAAGCACTCTCTCCTGGACCCTCAATTCCATTATTTTTTCCAGCATTCCTACTGTGTCTTCAGTACTATACCAAGCCTTCAATTTACAGAGACTGGAACTTTGGAAGGTGTGCGGGGCACCCCACCTTTAATATTTATTTATGTGTTTATTTGTTTACAGATTACTCCTGCAGTAGACTTTGAGCAATAACCTTTAAACAAATAAACCCATAAATAAATATTAAAAGTGGGGTGCCCCACACACCTTTCAAAGATTCAGTCTCTGTGTTTGTGGCTGTCTCATCATTACCTCTCATCACCAGCTCTATCTGTCTTGTTCGTGGCTATTTCATCATTACCTACTATGGTGCCTGATATGTCACGGTGCATAGTAATTATTTTTAAGTTGTTTATTGAATAAATGGATAAATCTTTACAAAGGAAGTCAGAGGTGAACAGGACTATGAAAAGAATTTTGAAAAAGAGAGGTATGTGAGAAGAGAATTTCAGGAAGATGGGTGAACATAACCAGAAGCAAAAAAGAGGAAAGGGCAGATGAAAGTGACAGAAATGGTCACAAAGAACACACCAGAGCTTGCCACAGAGGATGCACCGAGAAACAGCGGTGGAAACCACCCAGGAATTTTGAGGAAGAGAAGTAAGATTACCAGAGCTGGGCCTTAGAAAAGTGGCTCAAGAAACTCTATGAAGAATTGATGGGTGGAAAGAGAGACTGGAGAGAGATTAGGAAAAGTCTGCAGTGATCCATGCAAAAAGCAATGAGGAGGGTCGGACAGAGTTGCTGTGGTCATAATGAAAATATCAGAGACCATAGATTGAGTAGAATTGAGCACAAGGAGAAGATAAGGAGAATTTGGCAATAATCCTCAAGTTTCTACATGGGAGGCTGGGTAAAGGGGGTGGAGATGTGAGCAGAGATTGCAAACTCAGCAAAAGGAGGAAGGCTTTGTGATGAAGTATGAGATTTGGTGTGGACATCTGGTATTCGAGGTGTTGAAGAACCACCAGTGAGAAGTCTACAGCAGAGAGAGATGAGGACCCAGATTGTGAATCTATGTGGCCACTTCCCGGAGTGGGTTGCTGGAGCTGGGGAGCCAACTCAGCATCCCGGCAATGCCCTGAGACCCTTTCCATCCTTCCTGCTGAGTAACTCAGCTTGTACCTCAGATCATGATCCCAGAAGAAGGGTTCCAGAATCTTCCAGGACCCTACACCTGCCTCCTGAGCCAGGCACTGGGTACCAGAAACATGTTTTGTGTGCCATGGATTATTGTCACAAATGTAGGCATCATTCTTGGACCCTGCCTAGAAAAATCACCTTGCTATGTTGAAGACATTTTTGACTCTCCCTCTGCTGTGCCCTTCTAACCAATGCATGAAACCTGACCTCCCCCTCCCTTACCTCTCTCCCACCCCAAGCTCCAAGTAGCCAAAGCTCAGTTCTCCTTGGCCATGTTCCATGTTGAGCCATGTGTCCCCATTAAGAAAATGATGGACTAAAAAAAAAAAGAAAGAAAGAAAATGATGGACTCAGTGGTGGGAAGACCCTTACACAGGGCTAGAAAAAAAAAATTCTCCTAAAAGAGAATTTGACGGATAGAAAAATTATATCCCTAATTGTTTCTGAACTTAAATAATGAGAAGACCAAATCAAGCATCAGACTGGTATGGAAGAATTTCCCAAGGTGTAAGGTACCACAGTGGTAGTTGACTGTGACAATCAATAAAGAGAACATTGTTTCTCACCAGTCAGCCAGGCTCAGGAGTGGGAAGCAATGAGGCCAGAGTTGTGGAGATGTACTCAGCTCTCAAAGAGCTTTTCCTTGAAAGAGAAAAACAAAGGCAGGATGAGAACTCAATCAGCTGCTTCCTTCAGCAGACTTGCTTTGGCAGAACTGGCCCCTTACAGATATGCCAAGAATAAAGCTTTTAATTTACTACCATTAAGAACACAAGGTTAGAAGTTCCTAGAATTACTTCCTACTTGAATCAAAGGATCACAGAGGTGCAACAGGGTCAGATGTGAGATGTGAAGTGATTTTTAACCCTGACCCACACTCTGATCCCTGTGGAGAGCTTAACTATCTCTGGAGGTAAAGGTGGATCCTGCCCTAATAGCTAACAATCAGGAGGCGTCCTTGGTTCTTTTTCAGACTCCAAAATGTTTAGCTTGAGTCTTTTTTATAGGAGCCAAAATATCAGTTTAAGGCAAACAGTCCGAGCACAAGACCACAGCACCCTCACCAACCTCTGAAGGATGCCCATCATTTTCAACTCAATTTCAGAGTAATTCACCTTGCCTTTGATGTAAGCATTCTTTTCCTTACCAAGGGAGACAGAAAAATTGGAGGAAAGATGGCCCAAGTTCAAAACCTGCTTTGCCACTCACAGACATCTTGATTTCCCTGAGCCTCAGTTTCAATTGTCAAAAGCAGGAATGATCCTTGTCTGAGCAATCTCAGGTTGTTAGGAGTAGGTGGTATGAGTATATGGGGAAGGGCTCTGTGACTATTAAGCTCTCCACACAAAAGAGACTGTGATCATTCACTGGCTTAAACTTGTTGGGTGGATTGCCTTCAACTTCAATTACAGCTGGGCTTTCCCTTGGGATCAGGAAGTATTGGTTATGGAGCTGACAATGAACCATATTATAGAACATAAGAGAATGCAGTGTCTCCAGTCTGTTAAACCTGCTTGCCCTGCTCATATTAGAGCAAATAAAATAGAAGACTATAATTTTTTTCCTACCATTAATAATCTATCCGGCATAGCCACCAAACTGATCAGAGGAAACAGGATTGGCCAGCCTTGCCTAGAATAATCTCAATCTAAAGGAATTAATTATGCTTGTTGGCAATTTGTGGACCAAATCATCTTGGGTCTCAGTGGGCCACTTCCTGACTGGGTGATCCCAGCAAGGTCACCTAACTCTTCATAATTTCCTTGTTAATGTAATTTGACTAATAATAACAACCAATGAAAAGTTTGTATCAATATTAAATTAGGTATTAACTATAAAAGTGTTACGTAGTAAGTGCCCCAAGCATATTGGGTTTTTTCCCTTCCTCAAATGAGCAGAGAAAACAGATGATTATCTAAATGATCACAATAATAATAGCTAATATCTGGATAGCATGTAATACAGCAGACACTGTTTGAAGACCTTCGCTCATATTGACTTAGTCCTTGCAACAGCACTTATTGTTTTCATCTGCACCTTATAGGTGAGTGAGCTAAACCTCATTGAGATCAAGTACTTTGCTGAGGTCACATTGCTCGCGGGGCACAGCAGGATTTAACCAAGCAGCAGGACATAGAGCACTGTGCTTCCCTGCCACGCTCTAGGGCTGTCTGGGATTATGCCTGTTAACCCGCAAGCCTCCTTTCAGTTTTATATTGTGAGAGTTGCTAGACAATCCCCCTCCATAAATACGGAGTGGCTTCCTAGTAAATACATACTCTAATTAGCTTTTTTAATCTCTCAAAAGGGCTCTTTTGTCATTTGCAATAATTCAGCGTCTGACAGGCTTGTTAATCGAATGTTATTTTTTCCCCACCTAAACCGCCTTTGGAAGGTTCATACATATTTTGCGGTTATTTACGATTTGAGGAAGGACAACATGTATGCAAACTGAGAAAGTCTATTAAAGTTAGAATTAATAGTGACTCATTTGATTTCACTGATTAGGTAACTAGGGAAAGGGACAGGTAATTGGGAATTTACAAAAGAAGGTCAGGAACAGTTTCGGGGAGGAGCTGGTCAAATCCATTCCAAAAGCCTTTGCTGGGTTTTGCCTCCCCTGAAACCATCCCTCTGCAGAGCCCAAGAGGAAAGCACCATGTCTACATTTGCTTCTGACTGATTCACTTTTCTCGCAAAACTGTGCTCTGAATCTAATGTACTCTGACATCTCCAAAGGCGCTTTTGTCTACAAAATAAAACCAAACCTCTGTTGGGCCTCAAGGGTCCTGCACTATTGTCTGGCTCCAGACGGCTTCTCCGTGACTCTGTTGCACTGCAGATCTTTGCTCCTCCCCAACAACTGCTCTAGGCTCTCCACAGCTCGGTCACGCCCCTCCTCCTCCAACTCTGCCAAAGTTCTAGTGAGTTTTCAAGACTAGGTTTAAACTGTGCCTTTTGTACAGATACCCCCAATTCAGAATTAATCTTTTCTCCCTCGCATTTCTCATTGCATGAAATAACGCTTCTCTTTTAGAATTGATCCCGTATCATCTTGCCTTAAATTTTGTGCACGTGTCTGACTTTTCCACCAGAGTAACTCCTTAACTGGCAGGGTGAAGGTCACATTCTTCTTTTTTTTTTTTTTGAGACAAAGTCCCACTATGTCACCCTCAGTAGAGTGCAGTGGGGTCACAGCTTCCAGCAACCTCAAAACTCTTGGGCTTAAGCGATTCTCTTACTTCAACCTCCCAAGTAGCTGGGATTACCGGTGCCCGCCACAACGCCCTGCCTGTTTTTTTTTGTTGTTGTTGCAGTTGTCATTGCTGTTTAGCTGGCACCGCCAGCCCTGGGGTATGTGGCCGGGGTCCTACCCACTGAGCAATGGGTGCCGCCCACATTCATCTCTTTTTTTAAAATAATTTTATTAAATCATAATTGTGTACATTGGTGCAATCATAGGGCAGAATGTGCTTCATATACAATCAGAAATATTTTGATCATACTGTTAGAGATAGCCTTCATGGCATTTTCTTGATCACTATAT
>CAUYON010203851.1:0-12047 GCA_963573935.1 Arctocebus calabarensis | reverse complement strand
CGGGCGCCTGTAGTCCCAGCTACTTGGGAGGCAGAGGCAGGAGACTCGCTTGAGCCCAGGAATTGGAGGTTGCTGTGAGCTGTAATGCCACGACACTCTACCCAGGGCAACAGCTTGAGGCTCTGTCTCAAAAAAAAAAATGGAGAGGCTTGGCGCCTATGGCTCAACAGGCTAAGGCACCAGCCACGCACACCTGAGCTGGAGGGTTCGAATCCAGCCCGAGCCCGCCAAACAACAATGACAGCTGCAACCAAAAAATGGCTGGGCATTGTGGTGGGTGCCTGTAGTCCCAGCTACATGGGAGGTGGAGGCAGGAGACTCGCTTGCGCCCAGGAATTGGAGGTTGCTGTGAGCTGTGATTCCACAGCGCTCTATCCAGGGTGAAAACTTGAGGCTCTGTCTAAAAAAAAAAAATGGAGACTTTACAGCCTTTGTATTAACCAGAATGGAAGTGGAATACATTACTCTTAGCAAAGCAACACAAGAATGGAGAAGCACGGGTGGCGCCTGTGGCTCATCGAGCAGGGCGCCAGCCCCATATACTGAAGGTGGCGGGTTCAAACCCAGCCTCAGTCAAACTGCAAAACAGAAAAATAGCCAGGCATTGTGGTGGGCGCCTGTAGTCCCAGCTACTCAGGAGGCTGAGGCAAGAGAATCACCTAAGCCCAGGAGTTGGAGGTTGCTGTGAGTTGTGTGATGCCACAGGACTCTACTGATGGTGATAAAGTGAGACTCTGTCTCTACAAAAAAAAAAAGAATGGAGAAGCATGAATCTCATGTACTCAATTTTGATATGAGGACAATTAATGACAATTATTGACACAGTGGGGGTGAGGGAAGGGGAGAGCAGAGAGAGAAAGAATGATGGAGGGTGGGGAAAGGAAGAGCAGAGAGAGGGAAGGAGCAAGGGGGGGTGGGGTCTTGGTGTGTGCCACACCTTTTGGGGGCAAAACACGATTGTAAGAGGGACTTTACCTAATAAATGCAATCAGTGTAACCTGGTTTCTTGTACCCTCAATGAATCCCCAACAATTAAAAAAAAACAACAATAAAAACTTTCCAAAATGAAAATATATATATATGATTAAGTTAAAGATCTGAGGAGGATGTGCTTACTAACCTGGATTATCTGAGTAGTCCCTAAATGTGACAGGCAGAGGGGTACTGGGGATAGACACATAGAGAAGAAACGCCATGGGAAGACAGAGGCGGGCATTGGAGTGATGTGGCCACAAGCCAAGGAATGCCAACAACCATGGGAAACTGGGAGAGGCAAGAAAGATTCTCCCCTAGACCTTCTGGTGGGAAAGTGGCTCTGCCAACACCTCCAGCCTTGAGAATTGTTAGAGAATAAAGTTCAGTCATTTTGGCCATTTAGTTTGTGGCCTTTTGTTACATCAGCCCCAGGAAGCGAATACAGGGGTTCACAGCCCAGCACAGGGAGACAACACAAAAGACTAATCACTTAGATAGTTGTTGGTGCACAACAGTAATGATGATTATGAGGAAGGAAGGTGTGTTGAGAGCCCAGGAAAGGGGAGCCTGAGGCTGTCTGGGGGTGTGGGGAAGGCTGACCTGGGGAGGCATCACTGCTAAAGCTGCAGCACTTGGGTTCCAGTCATAGCTTTGCCATGAGTGCCTTTCAGGGAGCCACTTAACATCTCTGTGCCTCCATTTTTCCATCCATGAAATGGGGGTGATGACAGCATTCTGGGTTGCTGTGATCCTCTGATCACTGGGATCATTTCCATCTGCTTCCATTGCTCTTATAGCTCAAGGTCAACCAACAAGAATTTTAATACAGGGAAGGACGTCAGAGTCCATTTCATCCAAGCTCCAGCTGTACCCCTCACCTTTCTTGCCTGAAAACGAGGTCCTGAGGTCTGTGGAAGCAGCTGGGAGAGCTTTCCTCCATTGGCAAGTGATCCTGGAAGCCTTAAAGGACCACAGGGCTTTTTCTCCAGATCTTTTTTTTCATAGCTTTGCCATATCCAGACGCCTGAAGGATGAGATGTTTCAGTTTGAAGAACCTCAGGGTATTGGGGCTCTTAAAGTTACTCCTTTTGCCAAATGCAAAGGGTGTTCCTGATTCAATAAAAAATACCAAGCTCTCGGCTGGAGTGGTGGCTCATTCCTGAAATCCTCTGTGAAGCGAAGGCGAGTGGATTGCTTGAGATCAGGTGTTCAAGACCAGCCTGAGCAAGAGAGAGACCTGGTCTCTAAAACCAGACAGGTGTGATGGCAGTTACCTATAATCCCAGCTACTGGGGACGCCGAGGCAGGAGGATCACTTGAGCCCAGGAGTTTGAGGTTCCTGTGAGCTATGACACCATAGCTTTCACCAGGGAGAAAGTGAGACTCTGTCTCAAAACAAACAAACAAACAAAAACAAAAACAGGTTTGGAGCCTGTAGCTCAGTGGCTAAGGCACCAGCCACATACACTCGAGATGGCAGGTTCGAATCCAGCCTGGGCCTGCCAAACAACAATGACTACTCCAACCAAAAACAAAAATTAGCCAGGTGTTGTAGTTGGCGCCTATAGTCCCAGCTACTTGGGAGGCTGAGCAAGAGAATCGCCCAGGAGTTGGAGGTTGCTGTGAGCTGTGTGATGCTACAGTACTCTACCAGGGTGACAGCTTAAGGCTGTGTCTCAAAACAAAAACAAAACAAACAACAACAACAAAAAAAACAGGCTCTCTTCCCCCACACTCATCCCTACTCCATGCAGGGACACTCTGCTGCTGTAACTAAGGTCCTCTAGGCTGGAATCCCCTGGGACCTTTGAAACCTATGCCAGCCAACATATGAAGCAGAAATGCCCTCGTATGTGACTTGTGCAGGAGCTGAACTGTTGATCTCTTTAGCACAGAGAATTCAACAAGCAAAGTGGTTGAATGGAGACCTTTGTACCTTCCCTGACTGTTACTGAGAGGGGTCTGTGGGTTTGGTCGGAAGCCTAAGTCCACAGATACAGACAGAGAACCACATAGCTGGTGTGATGTGGGTTTGTTTACCAAGTGGCCCTGGCTGCGGCTGGTGGGTGGCACAAGGTTGTGATTTAGACCCTTGGCGATGCCAGCAACTCCTGGTGACTGCCCAGGCTGTATTCCCTTGCCCACATTGGTGCCCACCCTAGGAGTCCTTCAGAGCCTCCAGATCGGCCCCCCATGGTGGGCTGGGTTGAACAGAAGCTTATTTCAGAGCTCAGGTCCCTGGGCATGGCCTGACCCCGAGTGGGCTGCCTGGTGGCGAAGTTCGATCCCCTGGGAAACTCCTCACAGAGCTTGGGGGAAAGGACAGCAGGTTCAGCTGAAGGTCTGGATGTCATGCAAAGATAGTGGCAGTTGGAGGGGCCTCTGCAGGATGGTCTGGGGGCCTGAGAGATGACTCTTGCCCCCTGCCTACCCCCATTTTTAACATAGCAAAGGCAGATGATCCCAGCACAAGGGGGTGTTGTGCATGAGTCTCTCGAGGCTGCTGTGACAAGGAACCCAAAGCAGGTGGCCTCACCCAACAGCAGTCTATTCTCTCTTGGATCTGGAGACCCGAAGTGTGAAGTTAGGCCAATTAGGTCTCTCTGTCTCTGGAGCTTCTATTCTTGCAAAACATCCAATCCTGGCCTCTTCCAGCTTCTGGGGGTGCAGGCATTCCTTGGCTTGTGGCTACCTCACTCCCACCTCTGCCTTCAGGGTCACATTGCCTGCTCCTCTTCTGGATGTGTCTTCTCCTTTTCTGTCTCTTCTTTTTTTTTTTTTTTTTTGCAGTTTTGGCCAGGGCTGGGCTCAAACTCACCACCCCCAGTGTACGAGGCCAGTGCCCTACTCCTTGAGCCACGGGCACCTCCCTCTTCTATCTCTTCTAAGGACACTTGTCTTTGGATTTATAGCCCCCTCCCCAGATGATCCAGGATGATCTCCTCATGTCAATATCCTCTACTTGATTATATTTACAAAGACCCTTCTCTCGAGTAACGCCATATTCATGGGCCCAGGGACTTGAACGTGGATATATCTTTTGGGAGCTGCTATGAAATGCTCTGTACTTCAGTCCAAAAATGTGAGAGGGCATCATATGGGGAAAACAAAGGCAACTATCCTCAAAAATACAGGTTTTTTTTGCCGCCAGGAGAGGTGGCTCACACCTGTAATCCTAGCACTCTGGGAGGCGAAGGTGGGAGAATTGCTTGGGCTCAGGAATTTAAGACCAGCCAGAGAAACATAAGTAAGTAAGATCCCTGTCTCTCCTAAAAATAGTAAGACCCCCATCTCTACTAAAAATAGAAAAATTAGCCAAGCATTGTGGCAGGTGCTCGTAGGCCCAGCTACTCGGGAGGCTGAGGCAGGAGGATCATTTAAACACAGGAGTTGGAGGTCGCTAGATGACACAGTGCTCTAGCCTGGGCAACACAGTGAGATTCTGTCTCAAAACAAAAAATAATAATACAGCTTTCCAGAAGACGGTTAATGCCTGCTGAAGGAGAAGCTCTGACCTGGCTGTGTTTCTGTTGGTGAGCGGCTAGCTGCTCTGGGGCACTGACAGGGAATCGTTACCACCCTTCAGCTCACAGCTCTCTGCACCTCTGCATTTCATATGGTTGCGTTTAATACTGTGTGGAATGTGAGTGCTCACAGGGTTTTTTTTTCTACTAAGGATACCCAATCAAAAGTTTTTTTTGTTGTTTGTTTGTTTATTTGTTTTGAGACAGAGCCTCAAGCTGTCACCCTGGACAGAGTGCCATGGCATCACAGCTCACAGCAACCTCCAATTCCTGGGCTCAAGTGAGTCTCCTGCCTCTGCCTCCCAAGTACCCGGGACCACAGGCGCCCGCCACAACGCCCGGCCATTTTTTGGTTGCAGCCGTCATTGTTGTTTGGCGGGCCTGGGCTGGATTCGAACCCACGAGCTCAGGTGTACATGGCTGGCACCTTAGCCTGTTGAGCCACAGGCGCCGAGCCCAATCAAAAGTTTTTGATCAATACAACTAAATTTGGCGCTCTTACCTTGGACAGCCAGGGCATGTGGGAAGGCCAATAAATTTGGGTTTTGCCTCTTAGAGACTTGGGAGACATGGGCATCATGATTTGGGGCGCTAGGCTGGTGAAATGGGAAAGGACCCTGGCAGAATGGGCCCTGCTCCCCTCCCCACGCCCCTTCTCCACTCCCTCTGTCCGCACCCCACCCAGCAGCTACACCACATCACCAAATAAGGAGAATGAGAGCATCTCACAGCCTCCGGAGCTCCACCTGACTTTAAGAGACCAGGTGTGTGCGTGTGGCATTCTCATACACAAGCCCCGGGTAGCCTTTGTGAGCTGAGGCATGAAGGGCAGAGCGGAGACGTTGGGCTGCCTGTCCCCACCCAAGGCTTTATGGCTGCAGAACATACACTCACTGCAGCAAGGACTTGACCTTCCTAAGGAGAGCAGTGGCAGTGGATTGGACCACAGCAAAAAAGAAGGCTGCATTAAGCCACATCCCAGGTCTGAGCCACACAGAGCAATGTGTGTGCAGGGAGCAGGGGGCCACTTCGGTGACATCATCTCAGGGACTGTAACGGGTCTCTGTTCCAAAGCTCTTCTCCACCTCTCCCAGTGCCTGACATTCCACCAGTGGCGATATTCCTTTGATTCTTGGATTATTTTTTCAAACAGATGTGTTTCTTTAGACTAGAGTAATTTATCTGAGTGAGCCTCTACAGAGACAATCTGTTACATGATGGACACAGTGGCATAGTTGAAGAGCTGTGGATTGGGGACTCAGCTCCTTTACCTACTTTTGGGTGGCCTTGGATAATTCAACAAACGACCCACTCTTGGTTTCCTCCAGCTGAAGAAGGGAGTATGATGACACTGTCATTTCAGGGTCACTGTAAGGACAAGCAGGGCCTGTGGAGAACCCAGCGCGGGGCCTGGAGATGGTGATTGCCAAACAAACAATGGTTCTTACTGCTATTTTCTTATTTATAAAAGGCGTCGCAAGCACTACTTGTTCCAGATGCAGTCTTCTGAGCTGGGCTGGGCGGTTCTTTCTCCTGTACAGATAAAGAGGCAGGCAGGTCGTGGTCTGTGTGTGAACTACAAGCCAGATCTTCCCACTCTTGCCTCTTTCTGCTCCGTGTTTTTCGTGATCAGGTGGCAGCTTGCTGAGGGTAGACCCTGGCAATGGGGCAGACGCCAGGAATCTGGGGAGAGGAGAGAACAAAGGGGAAGTGGGCAAAGAAACTCAATTTTATGACACCCATTCCGGAAATCGTGTGTCCGGCTGCCTGGCTGCAATCTGTCAACATTGCTATGTAAGTCAGCATCGGTGCTCTGGAAATAAGCAATGCTTCCAGACCCCAAAAGAATCGTCACTCGTTTAGCCACAGACCCAAAGGAATGTTTTTATTGGCACGCTTTATGAATCATTAGAAGCATTTCATCTCGCTGTTAACATAGATGACACGGTGCCTAACGTATTCGCTTTGTGACTGTTGAATGGTCACTAAACAAACAGCGGGCTTTTATTTTCTGAACTCAAGGTAGATGTTGGGTGAGGAAGGGATGTCAGGGTTAGTCATGGCCAAGGGCACAGGAATTAGCACAGCGAGGTCTGCCTTTGTATTCCGCTTATCACTCCAGGGTTGGCCCTGTCTATTGTTCTGGGCCACATTTCTTTCACCATGGACTCCTCCAACCTGAGTGACAAATGGGGATGACAGTGTGGAAGGTCTACTAACATCTGCCTGTCACAAAGGAAACAAGGTGGCTGCCAATCCATTGTTTGGAAGGATCAAGGCGGTGGCTCTGGGTCATAGTGGAAGAGGTCAGTGCCCCTTCCATCTGGGAGGGGCTGGCTGGACAGACAGTCACCCAGAAGGCGTAGTCCTTCCCCCTGGGCAGCTGTGACAAAGGACCACAATTTTGAACTGCATAAAACAGTAAGAATTTATCCTCTAGTATTTTGGAGGCCCAGGAGTCTAAAGATCTAGGTGTTGGCAGGGCCGCACTCCCTCCAAAGGTTCCAGGTTCTTCTGTCACCTCCCCCAGGTTCTGAAGCCTCCAGGTTTTCCTTGGCTTGTGGCCGCACCATCTGCGTCTCTGCTTCCACCTTCACGTGGCCTCCTCCTTGCATTTCCCTGCTTCTGTTTGCACCTTGTTCCCTGAGAGTCTCAGGCAGAGTGCCAAGGCATCATCAAAGCTCACAGCAACCTCAAACTCCGGTCTCAAGTGATCCTCTTGCCTCACCCTCCCCTTTCTTTTTTTAGTAGATACAAGGGTCTCCCTCTTGCTCAGGCTGGTCTTGAACTCCTAAGCTCTAGCAATCCACCCACCGTCCCCTCCCAGAGTGCTAGGATTGCAGGTGCGAGCCACCAGGCTCAGCTTCTTCTTCTCTTGTAAGAACACTTGCTATTGGATTCAGCACCCACCCAATTAAGCCAGGATGATCTCATCTTGAGATCCTCAACTTAATTTCATCCACAAAACCCCTTTTTCCAAACAAGGTCACCTTCACAGAGACCAAAGGGAAGGACCTGAACATATCTTTTTGGGGACCACTGCTCCTTCCACCCACTGCAAAGTGGGGTCGGCTCCAGCTGCTTTCTGAAAGCGATGCTGATGAAATGATAGGTGGAGAAATTTCCAATCAATATCAAGCAGATTCCTTATTTCTTCTTTAAAGGAGGAAAAATGTTGAGTTTGATTTTGTGTGTTTAGCAACCCTCTTTCTTTTCAGAGAAGGAGGTGGCTAATTGTGAAATCTTTCCATTTTTGACAACTTCCCCATTCATCTTTTGAACTCTGGTCACCAGAAAAATTTCTTGAGAGCCAGTTTCACATCTTTAAATTCTCTTTCTGCTACATAGGAAAAAACTGTCTTCCAGCGACTGATATATCACCTTGTATTAAAAAAACAAAAACAAACAAAACCTTGTGCATAAAAAAATACCTCGTGCTTGAAAAAAAATTGCCTACTTTGAAATTCATGGAGTTGTGTTCATCAGAACAATAAAACACTATTACAGGCCAGTTTTGGGGGGGTAGAAGGAAGCAGGAATGGGGAGAAGGGCAAGGGAGGAGGGCGAAAAGCAGGAGGAGGGAGGGATGAGCTGGGGTCTCACCTAATGTGCACATCGTGAGGGTGGATAACACGCCCCCTGGGGGAGGGGCTCTTCTACAAATGGAACTTTACCCTGGAAGGGAGAACAATGCAACCTAAAAATTGTACCCTCATATTAATCTGAATAAAGTTAAAATTAAAAAAAAAAATTAAAAGGGCGGCGCCTGTGGCTCATCAAGTAGGGCGCCGGCCCCATATACTGAAGGTGGCGGGTTCAAACCCAGCCTCGGCCGAACTGCAAAACAGAAAAATACCCAGGTGTTGTGGCGGACGCCTGTAGTCCCAGTTACTCAGGAGGCTGAGGCAAGAGAATCGCCTAAGCCCAGGAGTTGGAGGTTGCTGTGAGCTGTGTGACGCCACAGCACTCTACAGAGGGCAAAATAAAGTGAAAAAAAAAATTAAAAAATGAAATTCATGGGGTGGTGGCTATGGCTCAGTGAGTAGGGCAAAGGCCCCATATACCAAGGGCGGTGGGTTTGAACCTGGCCACGGCCAAACTACAACAAAAAAATAGCTGGGGGCAGCGCCTGTGGCTCAAAGGAGTAGGGCGCAGGGCCCCATATACCAGAGGTGGCAGGTTTAAACCTAGCTCCAGCTAAAAATTGAAAAAAAAAAAAAAAGTGAAAAAAATAGCCGGGCGTTGTGGTGGGCGCCTGTGGTTCCAGCTACATGGGAGGCTGAGGCAAGAGAATCGCCCAAGCCCAGGAGTTGGAAGTTGCTGTGAGCTGTGTGACGCCATGGCACTCTATTCAGGGCGACAAAGGGAGCCTCTGTCTCTAAAATAAATAAATAAATATAAAGTAAACAAAAAAATGAAAAACAAAGAACTTCATGGAGTTGTATTTTTGCTAGACATAATTAACTAGCTCCGAAAATATTTTCATGGAATGTAGGTGAGACATTTCTATTATTTTGAAGAGAAATAAGAAACATTTTATTCAAGTGTTTTCATATAGAAAAAAGTCATATCAGGTGGTCATCAGAAGGAAAATAGATGGCTGGAGACAAAGCATCTTTGTGGGGGGAGTTGATTGTTTCACTCTGTTGCTCTGGCTAGAATGCCATAGTATCATAACATCATTCTGGCTAGAATGCCATAGTATCATAACTCACAGCGACCTCAAATTCCTGGGCTCAGGCGATCCTCCTGCCTTAGCCTTCCAAGCAGCTGGGACTACAGATGCCTGCCACAGTCCCTGGCTAGTTATTCTATTTTTAGTAGAGATAGGGTCTTGCTCAGGCTGGTCTCTAACTCCTGAGCTCAGCCAATCCTCCTGCCTTGGCCTCCCAGAGTGCTAGGATTACAAGTGTGACCCCCAGCCAGAGGCAAAGGATATTTGGTCACTGGGACTTTATGAAGCTTCTGCCCCTAGGAAAGGGCCACAGAACACAAGCTGGGCTTTGAGTAAAGAAGCACAACCTCTGGCAGCATTTGGCCGGGCCAGGGACAGATACCCCAGCCTGGTTCTTCCGTTACCCTCAACCTCTCAGTGCCTCCCATTGGCCAATCCTAACCAGAACTAAGAGAATAAGAGAGGTGGGTTGATGCGGCATGGGCTCCCTGACATGGCTGTCATTCTCTAAAGAGCTGCCCTGCAGATTTATACCTCTGGAACCCTAACTGCATAAGAGTGTCCAGAGTTGAGCAAGTCTTAGAACCTAACTCATGCCAACCAAACTCATAACAAATGGATGTATGGCCCCAAATGCCAGGTTAGTAATTTTCTTTTTCTTTTATTCCTCTTTCTTTCTTTCTTTTTTCTTTTTTTTTTCACTCTGTTGCCTGGGTGCATCAAACTCACAACCTCAAACTCTTGGGCTCAAAAGACCTTCTTGCCTCAGCCTCCTGAGTGGCCGGGACTATAGGCACCTGCTACAATGCCCAGCTAATTTTTCTTTTCTTTTTTGCAGTTTTTGGCTGGGGCTGGGTTTGAACCTGCCACCTCCAGCATATGGGACCAGAGCCCTACTCCTTAGAGCCACAGGCACTGCCCTAATTTTCTATATTTATATATATTGTTTTTTTTTTTGTAGAGACAGAGTCTCTATTTATTTTATTTTATATATATATATATATATATATATTTTTTTTTTTTTTTTGTAGAGACAGAATCTCTATTTATTTTTGAGACAGAGCCTCAAGCTGTCACCCTGGATAGAGTGTCGTGGCATTACAGCTCACAGCAACCTCCAATTCCTGGGCTCAAGCGAGTCTCCTGCCTTCGCCTCCCAAGTAGCTGGGACCACAGGCGCCCGCCACAACGCCCGGCCAATTTTTGGTTGCAGCCGTCATTGTTGTTTGACAGGCCCGGGCTGGATTCGAACCCACCAGCTCAGGTGTACGTGGCTGGCGCCTTAGCCTGTTGAGCCACAGGGGCCGAGCCACTCCCTGCCTCTTCTACTCGGATCCAACCTCAAGGAGGCCTCCCCCACCTCCAGACTCAACGCCGCCGTTTCCTCCACTGCCTCTGCCACCCTCTCATTTTCCACGTACTCTATGATTTATTGATTTGGCGCTCAGTCTGTTCCTGCAGGAGAGCGCAAGCTCCACGTGGGTAGGGATCTTTGTTGGTTTCATTCATTATTTCTCCCCAAACCCAGGATGGGGCCTGACAAGAAATGCTTGCTGATTGGAGAGAATGAACAGATGATTCTTGTGCCACGCGAGCTCCTTGGCAGTCTAATGCGAGTCCACTCAGGGGTGTTGGTTTCTGGATCTTGCTGGCAAGCAATCACCCTATGTGTCCACTTGCCACCAGCCCCAGGCCAGCTGCAAGAACTATTTGTGGGGGGAAGAGTAGTAAAAGGAAGGGTCCAACCTTTTCCGTGAGTCAGAACATTCTCACCCCTTCCCCAAATTATACATGGGGCGGAATAAGTTTCCCTTTTATTACTTCTGTAGCATCTGGAGGTGACCGTCACTTTCATCACTTTGGAATCATCTGCTGGTCATCCCTATGTGACTGGCACAGGATTCTTTCCCCAAAGATTTGCTGCACAGCAAAAGTGGGAGGCGCCAGCACAGGAGAGAGGAAAGAAAAAAACGGGAGGAGGAATGGTCTCAGAGCCAGGACAGGACTGCCCGTGCATGGGCTGGAGCCCTCGAATGCAGAGAGCGCATGAGTTAGGGGCTGATAAAGCATCCCAGGTGGAGAAAAAGTGCGGAGGAGGAATGCACGGGGACTCCCAGCTGGCACTTTGCCTGCACCGGGCGTGTGCCTGGAAGCTGGGCCCGTGGGCCAAAACACTCATTCACATCAGCAGATATGACTTTTTAATTCCGCATTATGGACCAATAACCACAGTCACGTCATTTATGTTTATTGCATTGAAAAAACGGAGGTTCTACGCTACACACCCTAACCCGACTTTAAGCTTCAGGAAGAGAGAAGTGGAATGAATGCTACGTCTCAGGGGCCTCCGGCGTGCACGGCAGTGGACCATTCTGCACCGGGCGTGTGTGTTAATACCCAGCTTCACTGTGGGGAAATTCTTCCCTTTCAATGGGCATATACTCGGCAAAGGTTTATAACAGAAGAGGCATCATTCCCCATGGATGTGTGTCACAAGCAGCTTCATGCCCTGAATACTAAATAAAAGTGAATTAAAACTAAAACTGAAGACATCTAGGGCTTAAGTTTGTTCTTTCCCTGGTTCACTGATGCCCATCCTTGAAGGTGGCACGAGAAGTAGAACTAAGCCTAAGCCCTGGGTTTCAATTGGTCCTCCCAGGTCCTTTTTTTTCTTTTTTTTTGAGACAGAGCCTCAAGCTTTCACCCTGGATAGAGTACTGTGGCATCACAGTTCACAGCAACCTCCAATTCCTGGGCTCAAGCGAGTCTCCTGCCTCTGCCTCCCAAGTAGCTGGGACTACAGGCGCACGCCACAACGCCCGGCCATTTTTTGGTTGCAGCCGTCATTGTTGTTTGGCAGGCCCAGGCTGGAT
>CAUYON010203844.1:0-21553 GCA_963573935.1 Arctocebus calabarensis | reverse complement strand
TGTCAAAATTTTAAAAAACTGCTATTTCTGGTTTTCCATTGCATTTAGTCTTATGTATAAAGAGTTGGTTCTGCCTGTGGCTCATCAAATAGGGCGCCAGTCCCATATACTGAAGGTGGTGGGTTCAAACCCAGCCTCGGCTGAACTGTAAAACAAAAAAATAGCTGGGCATTATGGCGTGTGCCTGTAGTCACAGCTACTTGGGAGGCTGAGGCAAGAGAATTGCCTAAGCCCAGGAGTTGGAGGTTGCTGTGAGCTGTGTGATGCCACGGCACTCCACCGAGGGTGATGAAGTGAGACTCTGTCTCCACAAAAAAAAAAAAAAAAAGAGATGGTTCTGACGGAAGCAGTCAAACCATTGCCATAGTGGAAATCATTTTCTAACCTGCAAAAGCAGTGACTGAAGGTAACTACACCCTGGTCCCATCTGAAACCAGAAAAATGGAGAACCCACCTGTTGGCTAAAGGTCTTGGCTGTAGGGAGGGCTCAATGGATGGAGTATATGTGTGTGTGTGTGTGCCAGAATTCTGAATTTGAAAGTCATCTCAAGGATTCTGACACTAGTGAAAATTACTGGCTGCCCTCAGTAAGTATCTGGCTTTTGATGCTTAGATCTGGTCTCTTAAATGCCAGGTCACCTGCAGTGCACAAAGGAATGAGTCACTAAACTTCAGGTGCCACGACAAGTAGAGATTTGTTTCTGTGGGAGGAGGGGAGAATTACTTAGTCTTTCTCAAGCATTTTTTTTTTTTTTTTTAGTTTCAACTCTGCCATAGACCAGACATGCTCTTCCTTGAGAGATATTTACTAGACATTTATGTCAAATTATTTTTTCCCCATTTCTCCCCTCCTTTCCAACTTTGTACACTTGCTAAGTCCTCCTTACTAAGTAGGCACTGCTGGGAAAAAGGAGAGGTTCTGGGGGGGCTCCTTCCTCCTTTCAGCTTCTTTGGCTGCTACTTGAGCAGGATGACTGGGAGGGTAGGGTCCCACCCACTGTGACTAACACCCCTGTTGAAGAGCTTAATTACTGTCCCCTTGGAGCATCTCCTTAGCCCACTACACCCTCAATCCACCCACTGGTAATCTGCAGCTCTTGCAGGGGGTGTTTTGCTAAAGGGGGCATTTTGTTGTGGAGGGTGACAGTAAAGAATGAGTCACTTTCTGCTCATTTTCCAGAACTTTCCATAGCAGAATGCCTTTAGAGAGCTGTTTAATGTAGCCTCTCATAGTTACTAAAACCAATGACAATTTCATCCCCATGAATATTGCTGGTTTGGGGGCAACAATTTGCATTTAATGAAAACTATAATTTTCCACAGCCTCTGGAAATCAACAATTTGGTTTTAGCATGGCAATAAGGGCTTACTTTCTTTCACAGTAGCCCAACAAAGTTTTTAAAGTTCAAAAGCTTTCCTCACTACCAGAGGATTATTAACTACAGATGGAAATCTCTGTCAGCGGGTTGAGGTAACCGGCATGCAGAAAATGCTAAAGCAAGAGGAACGGGTTATGTGTGGCAAGTTGTATAAGACCATGGGGAAGCACTGGCGCTGGTCTGTTCTGGGTTTTCATGCCTGCCTGGTCCTCAGCCCTCACCTTGTATCAGCTGTCATTCTGCCTCCCTTGATTTCAATTCCAGAAACACAATATCCCTGAAATCGCTTTCCTCTGCCAACCTGTGTACTTCTGGCCACACCTTGCTGCTAAGGCAAATAAGCAACTTTAATTTGGGCTCCCAAGTGGAAATAACAGATAGCCAGCAGGAACAGAGGGCTCTTGCCTGGGCTTGCCAGAAAATCCCCACTGCAGAGGAGGCTGCAGCTGTTCCTCCAGCTCCCTGGTTATGCATCCGTTGTCAAATTAGCAGGAAGTTTAATTCTGTCAAATATTAACCCTGGTCCTGGAGGCGTAGGTTGCTTTAGTGAAGAGAAATGAGGGTAGAAGGTGAAAGAAAAGAGAAAGAGCATGTAGAAAGCAAACAAAGGAAGAGGAGAAGCAAGAAGTTAGGCGGGAGTGGAGGTGGAGGGAGGAGAACACCTGGGAGAGGGTCTCAGCTCACCTGACTCAGGCTTGCGAGGACTTGTCCTGCTCTTTGGTTGCACATCAGCTCTCGCCCGGGTTCCTGGCCCTGCTAGACCTTTCATTCTGATTGTCACGGGGAAAAATATCATTAGAGAGTGAAATAAGTCAGGTTAAAAACAGCATGTACAGTATGATTCCTCCTGTCAAATATGTGTTTGCATAAATATCTTGAAGATTGTAAATAAAACATCTTAATTATCTTAGAACGGTAGGATTATAGCTTAGTTTTTATTTTCGTCTTCTTGCTTATCTCTATTTCCTATAATGAATATCTATTATTTGCCGTTTATAACAGTAAAGCTAAAGTTATACCGAAAAGTGAGAGGAAAGGACAGAGACAGAGGAAGAAAAACATGGAGTCTGAGGCAGAAGGAGGCAGTGTTTTGAGGCATGTGATGTTGACCTTTAATTGAACTATAACTTCTCCAGGGTCGATTGTCTACTCTTTGTACTCAACAGTCACTTGACAGTTTTTAAAGGGTTCTAGTTCTTGAATCTTTAAAACTGTGCTTTTAAACCAGGGCTGCATATGGGAATCATCAGAGTAACATTTCTAAAATATCCTTGCCACAGTCCCACCCTTGGGAGTTCTGAGTCAGATGTCTAGGTGGGGTCTGGGTAGGAGGATCTTGAACAATCTTGCTAGGTGTTCTGACACTCATCCTGGTGGAGAATTTCACGGTGTGCAGGAGGATCCACTGAGATACTCAAGGAAAATATTAGAACCTCTCATTTTATTTATGTTCGATGACATTCTTGAAAAATCTCTACTTGTATGTATTAATAGTGCATGGATATGACACATACAACTTGAAAATAAACAAATTTATGTATTTGAGGATGTGCTTAAAATTTTTGTCTTATAAGGATGTGCAATCAAGACATGTGGATAACAGCTTCAGAAGACTCATTGTGAGTGGTGATCACTCATGTCTAGCTGAACTGACAATTCTTCTCTGGTCCACGGTAGCAGTGATGAGAAAGATTTCCCACAACTGATGATGATTCATTGTGACCTACTTCATTTCCTGCTCATAGGTGTATTATTTTCTTGTGTCATTATCTGTGGGAATATTATCTTGCAGGGCGACTGCAGCAGTCTCCTTTGTAAATACACTTGCACATACATGCAGTTACTCTACGGCTCAGCATCCGGGACGCCTCACAGCCTTAAAGGCTGATGGTTATTTCACGGTTCTTACATGCCATACTCTGATGGCTGATTTGAAAAAAATAAACTAGATTGTCTCAACTTAAAAAGTAAAATAATTCTTAATAGTCAGTAGCTAAATACTGATTAAAAATTAAAACAACAGGAAAAGGTAAATCTCCCAACTTCCAGGTAAAGATGGAGGGTAGAACACACACACACACACATACACACACAACCCTCTTCTTTTTTTCCTTTCTGAGAAAAGGGAAAAGATAACAACTACAACTTTTTTTTTTTAACTCCCTGTAGCAACAAAATTTTGAAAGCTGGAAAGTAAGAAATGTGAATGATGCAGCAATCACAGAAAAACAGAATCCCAGGTCGGCTGTGAGGAAATCCGAGAAACCAACCAGCATCCCACAAAGACTCAGAAAGTGGCAGCAATAGGTTCTTCTAGAAATGAGATGGAGCACGCTAAAACCAGAAGTGCTTCAAAGTCTATTTAGGAAGCAGTTCAAGTCCCAGACCCCTTCCCTCCCTGGCTCTACTGGAAACTTGGATATTAAGTGGACACTGAGGCCTGCTGCCCTTTCCTGGGGGCTCCCACAGTGCTGGCAGCCAGAATTAATCCATTGGGTCTGGGGAACTGCCTGGGGAAATTGATCTCCCCAAGAGGAAAAACTTCCTCCAGCCGAACAGCCTAGTCGGAGCCGACAGCAGAGCCTCTGGTCAATAAGGCCCAATATTGGGCCCAATAACCCAATAGGGTTTTTCAACCTTTTTTATCTTACAGCACACTTGAACTTACATTTAAACTTCTATGGCATAGTTAAATTATGTTGATTTAAAAAAGAGCAAAAAGAAAGAATATACTTACTGTGTTTTGAATTTATTTGGAAAATAATTTAATTAATGACCTTTAAAATTTTCATAGTACAACTAAAATCCTCTCACGGCACACCAGCTAAAAATCACTGCCCTATAGGCTCAGTGCCCCCAGTCAGTTGTTTAGTCCCATTCTTAAATACGAGCAGATAAAGTTTACCCAACTGTCAGGAAAGCCTTTTACATGAAATAGACAAAAATGAGTAGGACAAAAGTAACTTCAAGGAAAGATTACGTGGGTTGAAGAAAATGTCAAATACCCTCTGATCAATATCCTCAGAGGTAAGAGACATAACTATCCTCACACCTGATGGGCACACTGCACACGTTCTGGGTGAAGGGCTCACTTACAATTTTGACCTGAAATGTACAAAACAAATGATGTCACCAAAATGTATATACTCTTGTAATATTCTGAAATTTTAAAATATCAGAATTTTTTTTTTTTTTGGAGACAGAGTCTCACTTTATTGCCCTTGATAGAGTGCTGTGGCATCACAGCTCTTAGCAACCTCCAACTCCTGTGCTTAGGCGATTCTCTTGCCTCAGCCTCTCGAGTAGCTGGGACTGCCAGAACACCTGGTTATTTATTTTGTTGCACTTTGGCCTAGGCCGGGTTTGAACCTGCTACCTTTGGTACATTGGGCCAGCACCTTACCCATGAGCCATGGGTGCCATCCAAAATATCAGAATTTCAATAAGCATTTGAAAGACTGGGGGAAAAAAAGTTATATAAACATCAAACAAGAATATGACATTAGAAAAAGGAGCATTCAGGGAATGTATAAAACCTCTTGGAAATTAGAAATCTCATAATAAAAATAAAAAATTCAATAAAAGAGAAAGTAAAGAAAAGGAAGTCTAGTTGAAGTTAGAGCAAAAGAGAAAGAAATGGACAAATGAAAGATAAGAAAATTAGCAGCCCAAAGGTCTAATATATGAAAACAGGGATTCCAAAAAAAAGAACAGAAAAACCAAAGGAGAAGAAGTTATTAAAAAAATATTCAAAAATATTTCCCGCAACTGACAGACATATATTTTTAGAATGAAAGGTCCACCACCAAATGCCAGCACAAGAATTGAGAATAGACTCCCACCAAGAACTCCATTGTGAACTCTCAGACTAGTGAGGGCCAAGAAGAGATGCTACAAGCCTCTGAAGAAGAAGAGAAAACAAGTCCTACATAAAGGATGACAAATAAGAATGACTTCAGGCTTCTCAACAGCCACCCTGGAGGCCAGATGGCAATAGCTTTCAAAACTCAAGGAAAATGATTTCCACATTAGATTCTAGCCCAAACAATCCATCAGGTCAGAATAGATAAAAAATGTTTTCTGACATGCAAGTTCTCAAAAATTTATATCCTATGCCTCTGCCTCAAAATGTCCCCAAATGTGTCAAAATGAGAGTGCAGTCTAAGAAAGAAGATGCTAACGTTCCACCAAGAAGGAGGGAAGAGAATGGTTGGGATGATGGTGAAGCGAGATCCCCAAATGAGAGCTGTGTCTCGTGTGCAGGTTAGAGCATGTTGGAAGGCTCTGGGAGAGATTCTGAAGGAGGTCGTTGAAACTATAAAAGTGCCTGTATGTTTTGAATTCTTGAGAGCAGACATAGATAAATGCAAATGTAAATACTGTACATAGAAAATGAAGGCAACAAAAAACTAAAATGGTTCATAGCTCTAGAAACAACAGAAAGACGTGCAGGGAATAAAAAAGTAGTGACAGTGTACTATATGGCTCTGGTTGTATAGTCACAGTAACGTAGATGCTGAATATTCTGCTACTCAGAAATGCAGCATGATGACTCCATGGGCAGCATGGGAAATGGGCAAGGGTAAGTCTGTCTCTTGGGGGCAGCAGGAGGAAAGACACCAAATCCTAATCTTCTGTCCTGGGGGGAAATCAGATAATAGCTACAGTGAAAAATAAAGGAACAGCATTTCAAACATGTCATTCTAGGGACCTGGGGTAAATACCAAAAGAATCATCTAAAAGAGGTTAAAGTATGCAAAATGAGGAGGAGGGGTTAGGGGACTGCTGTTTTTTTATAATAAGCCTTATAGAACCATTTTGACATTTTAGATTAAGTGCATGTACAATTTGGGGGGGCAGGGGTAGGAAAACAAAACAGAATTTATTAAAGCTTTATTTAGGAGGCTGAGTGGATGGCTTATGCCTGTAATCTCAGAACTTTGGAAGGCCAAGTTGGGAGGATCACTTGAGCCCAGGAGTTGCCAGCCAGGGCAACACAGCAAGACCCTGTCTCTAAAAAAACTTTTTTTTTTAAACTTTTAAAAAAGCTTTATTTAGGGAAAAATAAAGCAAATCTCTTTTCCTCTCTGGATTCCAATTTCCCCAGCCCTGCTCACAAAAGATATTCACTGCTGTTTGTGTTTCCTTCCAAAAATACACCATAGCTGTATACTTATGCTTGCTTTATAAAGTGCAGGACTGAGTGGGTCTTGTGATTCCCTATGAACTCTTGAAGTTGAGACATCTAGGCCGCTCAGCCTCATTTTCTGATGTTCCCAATACATTAAAAGGGAAAAGTTGCAAAAATGGGATTATAAAACTATGGTGTACTTTGCATATTTAAGTCAACAAACGCCTTTATCAGATACCAAAATTTGTCAGAAGCCTACATTTCAGGGCCCACGTGAACCAGCACCCCCGTCATCCCCCAGCATCCACCCTTCTCTGTGATTGGCCTCGTCTCCAGATCCTTTTCTAATTTTATGATCTTTCCTTGCCCTGCTCGTTATTGTGCTGTTTCCTCCCCTTTTATTCTGCATTTGCCTTCACTGAACTGCATTCACTTCCCAGGAGCTTCTCTGACACCTCCTTAGCCTGCTGTCACCTATCCTTTGAATGGATAAGCCCTCTGTCCTAGCAACCCTCATTAATTAATTAAAATGCAGGCCTGTTTTTCTCCGCCTGTTTTCCATTTTGGTACCACATTCACGTTTAATGAGCATGCTCACCATTCTGTTCAGCAGGTCGCAGGCGAAATGTTCCATCACCAGGCCCAAGTTCTGTGGACACCACATGTATTATGTCCTCCCAGATTAATGGTAACCCCTGGTACTCATTGTCTAGGCATGCAGCCACCTTGTAATTATGTGGGTTAGAATTTAAATTGTAGACCAGTGATTTGCAAACCTGGCTGCATGGCAGGGACTCCTAGGGGGATTTAAAAAATATGGATCCTGGATCTTACCACAGTTCTCACACCATGCTAAAAACTTGACCTAATTAATAAGCCTGGTCACCTCAGATATAGACTGTCCTTTGTCTCTTCAAAAAAGAAGAAAAGTAAGATATTGGGGGATGATGTGCAGGGCCTTGCAATACAAAGAAGTCTGTCAGATGTTAAGTTCTACTTTCTTTTTCTTGTATTCTAAAGAAAAAATTGTAAAAACTTGATCATCAGTGCTGTTTTAGTTTCCTATGTCTGCTGTAAAAAAGATTACCTCAAAGTAAGTGGCATAAAACAACACACATTTGTTGCCTTACAGTTCTGGAGGTCAGATGTTGACAGAGATCTCACTGGGTTAAAATCAAGGTGCCATGTTTCTCTTTGGTGGCGCTAGAGTAGAAGCCATTCCTTCCCTTTTCCAGCTGCCAGAGGCTGCCCACACCCCTTGGTCCGTGGCCCCATTTCCCAAGCAACAGTGCAGCTGAGTCCTTCTCATGCTATCTCTCTATCTCTTTCCTACCTCCCTCCCTATTCAGCTTTCAAGATAATCCAGGATAATTTCCCTATCAGGCAGCTGGTAAATCAGTAGATTAGCAACTATGTGTTTTTTCTGTGTGACCCAACATACTCAAAGTTTCAGGGAGTAGGAGTGGACATCATTGGGGAGAGGATTGTCCTATTCATCGCAAGACCGTATTCCACTTTCTCCTAGTAGTTTTTAGGTGTGGAATAAGTGGATATAAAGACCCACTGCTAGAATGACAGATGAGGGTCACAGGTGCCTAGGGACAGTGATACACCCTGCCTTGGACCCGCAGGTCTATTCTGCACCAAGTATCTCCCTGTGATCAGAGTCTGCTCTCACAGACTCCCTCTTTACTCTAGAAAGCCCCCCACATTTGGCCAGCAGTGCCCATAATGGGAATCACTATGCTCATTGTCAGCTGGAAATCTTTTTCCTGTAGGCAGCAGAGGAGGGAGGAAAGGTAGGAAGCTCCAAGGTCATCTCTGGGTTAACCTCTATCTGCTGTCAACCTTCATGTTTGCAGAAAGGACTCTGAGCCACTAGTTCCCATTGGGGGGGCACTTGGCATCTTCCCATGTTTCCCATTGAATCAGAAGGTCCAGTGGTGAGGTCCAGGGATCAATATTCTTTGAAACGCCCAATTTAATTCTGTGTACAGTCAGATGTAGGGATTACAGATTCAGACCATATTCATTAGTTTAGTAAATAACATTTTAAAGAACAAAATTTAAATCTTGCTTAAATCAAGATGTACTAGTAGTATCTATTGCTTTCTTTGAAATAGATATACTGTGTGTATGCACACACACACACATATATACCTCACTCTCTGATAGAGAAAATCAGATTAAAAGAATGCTCTATTTAAGACAATTCAATGGACTTAAACTAGATTTACAAAACTGCCAATAATTTCCTTTAAATAGTAGATTTCCCTGGGTTGCTTAAGTCATCATCAGTCAATTTACAAAAATTCAGTTTATACATTGCTTTTCAGGAACATTTCTATTGCCTTGTGAACAGTGCACTCGAATCTTCAAGGAGTTTAAGATTTCAGTTTGTAGAATGTAATTGATCTGCAGGCCTGTTGACCAAGTCTTCTTCCTCTAGAGACCCAGCTGCTCATCTCCCACAAGTAAGCTCTATCTCCACGACACTCTGCTGTCTACAATTAGGCCCACCTGGCTCCACCTTTGAACTAAGCCCTGAGCTCATCTCTGGGATGGGTCCTGCTGTCAGGGGAGTTTCAGGATCTCCAGCTCAGCACTGAGAACAGGCATCAAATAGCTCTGACCTTGTTCTTCATTTCTGACAACTGGGCTCTCTGTTTTTTCCCTAAGTCCTGGTCCCCTGACCCCTGCTTGGGGGTCTCTACTTGCCTTCAAGCTTTATTGCTGTTCCCTTTGATGGCAGGCTCTGAGGATGCTTAACTTGAAATCTTAACCATGCACAGACCCTCAGCTTGTCCTTGATGAGACAGGCTCAGACCCACCCACCAGCAGCAGAGGAGTGGGCCTTGCTCTCCAGGGCTGGGGACCCCAGGTGGGTGCATCCCTCACCTGACAGTCACAGGCTCCACACGTGCCTGCTGCGCCTTATGGGCACAGCTGTGTGACTGTGACTGGGCTTTCTTCGTTCATGCTGTGTTTGCAGCCTCTGCCCACTTATCTAGAGCCCTATTGTCCTTCTTAATTTTTGCCTCTTTCTTCTCCGGATCAGATTCCATTCCCTATGTTCCTAGCTATTTTTACTGACATCCTATTTCAAACCAAACAGACCCTCTGGATTCATCTTCCCTGGAGCAGTTCTTCCTCCTGTGAGCAGAGGCCTTTCAATGTCAACGCTGACCCAGGGCAAGCCCAGCTCTAGTGCGCTCCGGTTGCTGTGCTTTGCACGAAGTCCATCTCTGCGGGAACTGCCCTGAGGCACATTAGCCTCGTATCTGAGGCCCATGGCTCCATTTCTTATATTTGGTTCTGTGGTTTCATGGAATTAAGTCTCAATTGTGCCACATCATGGATGTGAGAGCCTGCTCAATTTGTTTAACTTATTTGATTGATACTCAAGAGGTCTCATAGGTCTTTAACTTATTTGATTGATACTCGAGATGGGTCCTAAATGATAGAATCTACTGTTTAAGGTATGCAAAGTGCCTTGTGCTTGGCATATGGTAGGCCAATATGACTATTTCTTTTTTCTTCCTTGTTCCCCAATGACTCCTGGTCTGAGTGGGGCGGAGCCTTATCTGTCTCATGGCTGAACAGATCCAGAACTACCTCAACACCACTTCCTCAGAGATCAAGGGAAACCTGAGCCACTTGCAGTTTTTGAGGCACTTAATACAGGGTGGGCATAAAGTTTGTGTGCAATTTAAAATACTCAACTATTAAATTGCACACGAACTTTATGTTGACTATTTAAAATTGCATATGAACTTTATGGCCAACCCTTCTATTAAACAAATACTAAGTGAATGAAATGATAGGACACAGACCAGAGAGAAAAACATTTGAAACACGTATATCTGATAAAGGTCCCAAGTAGGCAAAGAACTCTTAAAACTCAATAATAACAAAATAATCCCATTAAAAACTTGACAAAAGTCTGAATATACATCTCCTCAAAGATGTACAATAATAGCAAATAAGCAAGCCTAGAAAAGGATGCTGTGCATTATATGTCATTAGAGAACCACAAATTAAAACAACAATGAGACACCACTACACATCTCAGAATGCCCAAGGTTCAGAACACTGACAGCGCCAAGTGCTGCTGTGGAGCCGCAGGGACTCGCCTTCCTTGCTGTTGGAAATGCAGAATGGTGCACTGGAGCCACTTGGGAAGACAGTTTGACAGTTTCTTACAAAGCTACACATAACCTCTCCATATGATCCAGCATGTGTGGTCCTTGGCATTTAGCCGGTTGGGTTGAAAACGTAAATCTACACAAAATTCTGTGCATTAATGTTTATATAGTGGCTTTATTCACAAATGCCAAAAATTGGAAGCAACCAGCTGTCTGTCAATAGGTGAGGAGATAAACTGTGGTATTATCCAGACAGTGTTATATCAGTGATTAAAAAAAAAAAAAAGAAATGAGCTATCAAGCCACAAAAAGACATGGAGGAACTTTAAATACGTATTGCTAAGTAAAAGAAGCCAAGTGGGAGGACTCCATACTACAGTAGAACCCCCATTGCTGACTACTTACTTACCCTGACCACCTCCTTAAGTTGACCTAACTTCGTAGACTGGACAGGTGTCACATGTACGTATCAGCAAGGTAGGCCTAGTTCCTTACGTGGGCTGCCTCCATGTGTTGACCATTACAGTACCTTGGGTGGTCAACTTACACAGGTTCTACTGTATATGATTCCAACTATACGACATTCTGGAAAAGGCAAAACTATAGAGCCAGTGAAAACATCAGCATTTGCCAGGGGCTGCAAGGAGAAGGAACAGAGTCTTAGAGTGGCAAAACTACTCTTTGTGACACTGTGAGGATGGACGCATGACCTTATGCGTTTCTCAAAACCTGTAGAACAATACAATACAAAGAGTGAACCCTAATGCAAAGTATGGATTCAGTTACTGACAATGTGCCAATATTGGTTTGTCAATTACCACACTGATACAGGATATGAATAACAGGGGAAACTGTTCTGGGAGCAGGGTAGGGGCAGGGAAGGTAAAGGAATCCTGAACTTTCTGCTCAGTTTTTCTGTAAATTTAAATCTTTTTTAAAAATTAAAAACTATTAATTAAAATTTTTTTAAATGGAAGAAACAATGCTAGTTTTAAATGTGCTATATTTAAAATGTATTTTAAAGCCTGGTGCTTTTAAATCAGACCAAAATATAATGCACTATAATTGTGCTGCTCCTAAAGTAATTGTGGGATTATTATTATTAATTTTTCCCCCACTACAAAATAATTTATTGTAACACACAGCTTCAGCACTGGAGACTAGGTACAAGCACACAACACTCCTGACTGCCCTAACTCGGGGACCCTTTTCTTCCCCCTTGCTTTGCGGACCTCTTCAATCCAATCTTTCAGGTACTGGATCTCCTTGGCCAGGGAATCTGCCTTCTCTTTCAGAGCCTCACTCTTCTTTTCCATGGATTCTTTTCCTCATTCTTCTTTTCCTGAATTCTTCTTGCATTCACCAGCAAGGGCTTCCTGCTCTGCTCTCTCCTGTCGGTACCTCGTGGCCACAGTCTTGTTTTGCTCCATGTTTTTCAGCTTCTTATCCAGCTTCTCACCCTTTACTTTTCTGCTACTATTTTCTCTCCAGGAGGGTCATAAGGTTTGGGGCGGACAGAGCCACAGAGGACACCAGGAGATGGCAGGCTCCTATTTGGAGAGCCCCCGGAGGTAGAGGGGCTGTGCTGGGGAGAGCCCAGATAGGACTCCGGGCTCACACAGATGCCACTGTCATTATCTGAGGGGGTGTCTTCCTCCTTTACACACTGAGGAATCAAGGTGATGTAAGCAGTAGACTCTGGCTTTCTATCTCCTTCGCTGCCCAGCTCTAAACTAAAGGAATGATCCGGAGTAGAGGACAGGACCCCTGGGCATAGGGGAAGAGGTTGCAGAAAGGTAACGGGGGCAATCTGATTGGTTTTTGTTAAACTTTCTGGGAGATGGCTAATTGGGTTCACTGTCTGGGGGAAGGGGGCTCCTTATTAGTCTCCTGGACTAAGGGGGCAAAGAGATCACATGTGTCATCCAATGTGGCCAAAAGCTCATCTGGCATGGTTTCCAGGTCATCCATACCCAACAGGGCATCAAAGTCAAACTCCTTCAGATCCATTTTCTCAAACATCCAATCTGTCCCAGAGAAGGCATCCTCCTCGCCATTGTTGGAGGCACTGACCAACCCATCCACAGCCAGCCATTCGGAGGAGCCCGCCTTGACCTTGTCACTGGAGAACCCAGGAGGTTTGAAGTGCTTGGCACCTCCAGGTAATCATCTAAGAGATCTAGACTTTCTTCAGCCCCCAAACTCGACTGGTCGAAGGGGGACATCAAGTCCCCTGCCAACACCTCGCTGTTCAGGAAGCTCATCTCGGTCCTGTTGTGGGGCTTTGCTGAAATCCAGGAATGTACTTAATTCGAAGGGGTCTTCTTTGTTGGTTACCGCAATGCTGCTGCTGGATGCTGTGAGAAGCGCCATGGCCTAAGCCGCTGGGGGTTTGCAGCTGCAGAGCCTGGTGCTGCTGCCACCGCTGTAAAAGCCGACGCTGCCGCAGGCACTACTGTCTCTAATACGCCATGGTGGCCGCTGACCCTGCGAGGGGGGAGGAGGGAAAACGAACTGCGAAGAAACTACATTTACAAGCGAGTGCAGCAGAAAAAATCAATTGTGGGATTATTAAAACTTTAATTCATAATGCATGACAGATGAGTGGTCAGGTAATGAAAGGCATGTTTAAAACTGTATGATGAATGTCACCTTCTTTTAATCTTCTTAGTGTGTCTCTGTGAGTATGTGAAACTTCACATGGAAATAACCAGAGCAGGAGACCTTTATGAATGTGAGGCCTCTGTTAAATAGAGCACCACCGTGGGCCTTGCTAGGGCTAAGCTTTGGTCTTACAAGCCTATCGCTAACTCATGGGTCTGGTAACCGACCCCAGTAGGGTGGTTGCCTGTAGATAGACTTTTCTTTAGTGTGATGTGTCTGTCTGCTGAGACTTCCCAGCCTTTCCTGAGCCAGCCACAGCACTGAACAATACAATGACTCCAGCCAGCCTTGTTAGCTATTATGTTTTGCCTGCTACATTGGACTTCCTCCTTTATCTGGAACACGCTGAATTAGTATACCCAACAGATCTGAGGCTATGGATTTAAAATGGTTACATCGTGAACAACAAGGCCTTTCTTCCTGGGTCACTTCTGTTTCTTGCTACTCTTGTTGTACTTCTCTAGTTCTAAGACAGAGAGAGATCAGTATATCTGCTGATTTCACTTTTCCTTTCTTTTTTCAATTTTTTCCTAAGTCTGATGTGATAAGTATTCCTTCCAGAAAATTTTCAAATCACGGAAATGTATAAAGAAACAGAAAACAATCACAAATAAGTCTTGTATTACCCAGAGAGAGCCGTCAATGTCATTTGGCTTGTGTTATTTTTCAGTCTATATTTCACTCCTTAACCTCATACAGTTTGGATTTTGCCTTTTTCGTTTTCCTAAAACTGCCATCCCATAGGTCAAGGCTGTGAGCAACCTTTCTGTGTGCTCTGGGTTCTATCTATTTTGTCTTCCTTCTCTGGAACTTTAGTCTTGCAATTATTTACCTTTGCGTGCATTGTTAGTTTCTCTCTCTTTATTGAATTATTTCCATCAGTTTACAAGCACACCTTAATATTGCCCATCTTTCTTTTTTATTTTATTTTTTTTGAGACAGAGTCTTAGACTGTGGCCCTCAGTACAGTGCTGTGGCATCACAGCTCACAGTAACCTCAAACTCTTGGGCTTAAGCGATTCTCTTAAGCCTCCCAAGTAGCTGGGACAACTGGTACCAGCCACAACATCCAGCTATTTTTTTGTTGTAGTTATCATTGTTGTTTAGCAGCCCCGGGCCAGGTTTGAACCCACCAGCCCTGGTGCATGTGGCCAATGCCCTAATCACTGAGCTACGGGCACTGAGCAGAATATTGCCCATCTTAAGACCTTCCTTAACTCCATTAGCTCTCCTCTGCTTTCCTTCACAACAAACATATCAAAGAAGATACTGGTATTTGCCTTCTCCACTTTTGTGCCTCTAGTTCTCTTTAATTTACTTCCAGTAGGACCGACTTGTCTTCATCATTCTACTGAAATGGCTCTTTTTAAAAATATATTTTTAATTGTTTGAATTATTTATTATCTATTTATTTTTAGAGACAGGATCTCACTCTGTCACCCAGACTGTCTTGTAGTGCAGTGGCTGTATCACCGCTCGCTGCAGCCTCAAACTTCCTGCCTCAGCCTCATGAGTAGCTGGAGCTACTTCCTGCCACCACGCCAGGCTTATTTTTTTATTTTTGTAGAGACTGGTTCTTGCTATGTCACCACTCTGGTCTAAATCTTCTAGGCTCAAGTGATCCTGCCACCTCAGCCTTCCAATGTCCTGGGATTACAAGCATTAGCCAGGGCACCCAGCCTGAAATAGCTATTATAAAGGTCATTAATGATTTCCACTTTGCTAAATCTAATGGTCAAGTCTCAGTCCTCATCTTAACTTTATTTCTGAGTAGCATTTGGCATAGCCTACTCCTCCCTCCTTCCAAAAATAATCCTAGCCTCTGCTGATATCCCAATCTCCTGGATTCCACCTATTTCACTCCGGACTTTGAATCCTTCTTAGTTCTACCTTCTGTGTCTGACTTTTTTTTTTTTTTGAGACAGAGCCTCAAGCTGTCACCCTGGAGAGAGTGCCGTGGCATCACAGCTCATAGCAACCTCCAATTCCTGGGCTCCAGTGAGTCTCCTGCCTCCACCTCCCAAGTAGCTGGGACTACAGGTGCCCACCACAACGCCTGGCCATTTTTTGGTTGCAGCCGTCATTGTTGCTTGGCAGGCCTGGGCTGGATTCGAACCCACCAGCTCAGGTGTACGTGGCTGGCGCCTTAGCCCGTTGAGCCACAGGCGCTGAGCCCTATGTCTGACTTTTAAATGTTGGCTAACTCCAGGTCTTCTCCTTTCTACAGTCTCTGCTTGGTAATCTCACCAGTCTCATTGTTTTAAACATCATCTATGTAATATTGACTCCCAACTCATCCCATTTGTTTGGATTGCATATATCAAACTAATATATATTTGAAACGCCCCTCCCCAAAGGGCTTAAACAAAATAAAAGTTTCTTTTTACTTCATATATGAGAAATTCGAAGGAAGGCAAACTAGCACTAGGATGGTACCTTCATAGTCATCGGAGACTCAGAGAACTTCTCTTGTCCTAGTTTGGGCTTCCATCTTCAAGGGAACCTCATAATTCAAGATGACTGCTGAAGCTGCAGCCATGTCATGTATATTCCAGACTATAGATAGGAGGAAACAGGGAGAACAAAAGATTTCACCTCCAGGTTGAATCAATTACCTTTAAAAGAGCCTTACCAATTGTTCTTCACAAAACTTCCATTTACATCTCATTGGCCAGAATTGAATCACATGGCCACACTTAGCTGCAAGGAAGGCTGGTAAATATAGTCTTTATTTCAGATAGCAATATACCCAACTAAATATCAGAGTTCTATTACAAAGGAAGAAGAGGACAGTGGATTTCAGATGGGGGTCTAGAGGTCTCTGCCACACCAGCCCTGATCTTGCCCCTAAATTGTATACTTAACAGTCAGAAGCCCATGTAATTTGATGTATAAAAGACATGTTGAACCACCTGCAGATAAACCTCTTGACTCTCCCTACCCTCAAACTTCCCCCATGACTTCTCCTTACTATTTTCCCCCTATGCACTCTGCTCCTAGATGAACTGACCTCCTGGCACCCCTTGATCAGGCCAGATACAATCCTGCACCAGGGTCTTGGCATATACTATTCCCTTCACCTGGAATGCTTTTCTCAAGCTACACCCCTCACCTTCTTCATGTCTTCATTCAGGTATTGTTGCACCATCCTTCCTTATCATCTGTTTAAACTCTAAGAGGCTGCTGACAGACCCTCCTTTGCTCCTCCCACTGTTTTACTTTTCTCCATAGGTGTCTAACTCACTATATTTACTGCTTTTTATTTGTTTCTTGCTCTCACCACCTTGCAACCCCACACTATGGAACGTGTGCCTCTTGAGGGTAGAAATTTTTTATCTCTAAGGCTCCTAAAAATGCCAGGCACATAATAAACATTCAATAAATACGTGTTTAATTAATTAACTGCACCATCTTTTCCTTGATGACTTTCTTAAGGTCTTGTAATGCTGAGCCACAGTTTCTCATCCTCAGGGAAGAGTTACAAGTCTGTCCATTTGGAACTGGCCTCTGAAGTGGCATGAGCTTTTCCTAATAATCTTTGCATCAGGCCCTTCTCAGCCATCGTGGGCTTTGATTTGTCATAGCCTTCTCAGCCACAACAAACCTTTCTTTGTCCTTGCTGCCAATGGCCTTGTGGAAAACCAGAATCCTATCTGGTTACTCCAGGAATTCAGTGGAGGCCAAGTCCATTGAGTGTCTGTGATCTGTTTCTTTCAGTTTTCTACTAGCATGGAAGCCTTCCTCCTTCCTTCTTTCCTAAGAAGTAAATATCAGTTTAGGATGATTAATTTCTGCCTAAAAGCCACATTACATTTTACTTTTGTTTTCATAAAGCATTTCCCATTACAAAAACAACACACAACACACATTTCATAAAAGATTTTTAAATATAGGGCAACAACAATCATGTAAAGATATCTACTATTCATATTTTGTTGAGTCTTTATTAACATTTTCCACATGAATATATATATATCCTGTTTTGTTTTTTTTTTAATTTTTTTTTGCAGTTTTTGGCTGCGGCTGGGTTTCAACCCACCACCTCTGGTATATGGGGCCGGCACTCTACTCTTTTGAGCCACAAGCGCCGCCCATTTCCTGCTTTTTATTTATTTATTTATTTTTTGAGACAGAGCCTCAAGCTGTCACCCTGGATAGAGTGCTATGGCATCCACAGCTCACAGCTACCTCCAATTCCTGGGCTCAAACGAGTCTCTTGCCTCTGCCTCCCGAGTAGCTGGGACTACAGGCATTCGCCACAATGCCTGGCTATTTTTTGGTTGCAGCCGTCATTGTTGTTTGGCGGGCCCGGGCTGGATTCGAACCTGCCAGCTCAGGTGTACGTGGCTGGCGCCTTAGCCCGTTGAGCCACAGGCGCCGAGCCCATTTCCTGCTTTTTAAATCAAGGTTTTTATAGAACAACATTTCAATGTGAATATAAAACTATTTATAAACATAATTCTTATACAAGTATTTAATCTAATTTAGGCAACTTCATTCTTTGCTTTTTTTTTTTAAACCATTCTCCTACATTTGGATACATATGTCCAATTTTATTTTTTTTAGGATATAAAAGTAAAAGTTTGTTTTATATTTTAGAAGGGATGGGGAGAGAGAGAGAAAAGCTGGGAGATGGTGTGGCATCCCAATATGTCCAATTTCTTGTGCTTGGCTAAAATTAAGATTAATTTCTTTGTGCATATGGTTTTTCTGATTTGGGGATTGTTATCTTAGACGAGGACATTGGAAAGGAATTGATGGATCAAAGACAATGAATAATTATAAAGTTTAATATATATAACCCTGATGCAGGTCATTTGGCGCCCCGGCCAGCTCAGCAGAGCTGGCAGACCTGCGACCTCCACCTTGGCTGTGTCGGTGCGGCGGCAGCGCGGCTGAGGAACCAGCGGGCTGGATGGCAGGCAAGGAGGGGGACCTCCAACCCCCCACGGGAGACTCCAATAGCCAAAAAGGGCTGGACAACTGCGCCTTGGTGTCTCCTTCACTTTACACTTAGGACTAGATACGGAACCCCCATTTCCTATGCCTAGGTCAATTTCATGTGAATTTCCTAGGCCTCAATTCCATGAATGGACCTTGTCCATTCATTGATACATTCATTCACCTTGCCCCTGCGGAAGGAACTGTGTTCATTCATTCACCTTGCCCGGTGGAAGGGATTGTGTTCATTCATTTCCTGGCCAAGGAACCCATGCACCCATATATACCCCGAGACTAAGAGCCTAAACCCGGAGACGTGGAAAGACGGGTAGAAAAACGGAGAGAGCTTTTCTCTCCCCACTTGAGTTCTCTCTCTCTACCAGGAGCTTTAGTGTTTTTTGTATTCTTTCCTGTAAATAAATTCTGTCTTACCACTGATGTGTGGTCTGCTGATTTATTCTTCAAATCACCAAGACCCAGAACCTGAAATTCCGGTATCAACCCTACTTCTTTTTTTGAGACAGAAGCTGTTGCCATGGGTAGAGTGCCATGGCATCACAGCTCACAGCAACCTAAAACTCTTGGGCTTAAGTGATTCTCTTGCCTCAACTTCCCAAGTAGCTGGGACTACAGGCACCCACCACGATGCCCAGCTTTTGTTGTTGTTGTTGTTGCAGTTGTCATTGTTGTTTTTGCTGGCCCAGGCCAGGTTTGAACCTGGTAGCCTCGATGTATATGGCCTGCGCCCTACCCACTAAGCTATGGGTGCCCCCCCAATTTCTTTTCAAAAGTGTTTTCTTTAAGTTCTTTTGGATACAGGAATCAGTCAGGTAACCTCAGTCACTGGGAAGTTTGTAGGAATGACAATTGTAGAAATATTTATGGTCAGAATCCAAGCCATGAAACCAGGCCTCACAGTAACCTCAAAGAACAAACGAGGATGAGCTCAGCCATGGAAGATGCAACCAAAGGTCATGCAGGATACTGGGGATCTCTGAGGATGCATTGGCTATCAAAGCTTGGGAAGCCCTAGCCCAGAGCTCTGTCATCAACAACTGGTCTGTTTCATCTTCTGCCCTCATAGCCAATTCCTCAACTCCCTTCCATATTTTAAGTTCATTCACCCCACAGACGCAATCTGACTGGCTCAGCTAATAGTCATGGCATGTATTTAGATTGACCTCATTGGTCACTTGCACAGATTAGATACTGCTGTCCTTGGTGAAGAACCCACCTCTGTCTTCATCCTTTATGGTGTTAGAAGGAGTAGAACACACATACCCTCTTTGTTGAATTTAAGGTAATCTCCAAATCATTTGAAATATTTAACCAACAACAGCACAGGCAAATGGGTCAGTTCCAGTCCATGTGCCATTACAGAGCATTCCCGCCACTTACCCAAATGAGGGCCTGGCAAGTACAGAGAAAGGTTTACCTAGTACCTGTTTACACACCCATCACAAAGGTAGGAGATTATAACAGTACTATTCAAAAGAGCCAAAAGGTGGAAACAACACAAATGCTTACCAACAGGTTAACAGGTATACAAATGGGGGTGTATACTTGCAGCAGAATAGGATTCAGTCACAATAAGAAACAAAGTTCTAATTCACGCTACAAACATTGATGAACCTTGAAAACATTGTGCTAAGTGAAAAGGCCAGACACAAAAGCCACGTATTGTATGATTCCATTTATATGAAATGTCTAGAATAGGTAATTCAAGAGACAGAAAGACTGGTGGTTGCCAGAGGCTGGAGACGGGAGAGAATGGGAAGCAACCGCCTAATGGGTACTAGATTTCTTTTTGGAGTAATGAAAATGTTTTGGAACTACGTAGAAGTTATGGTTATTCCTCATTGTGAATGTATTGAATGCCACTGAATTGTCCATTTTAAAACGGCCAGTTTGGCCGGGCATAGTAACTCATGCCTTAATCCTAGCACTCTTGGAAGGGCAAGGTGGGAGGATTGCTTGAGCTCAGCGGTTGGAGACCAGGCTGCTCAAGAGTGAGACCCGTCTCTACTAAAAACAGAAAAGTCTGTGGGGTGTTGTGGTGGGCACTGTAGTACCAGCTGCTTGGGAGGCCGAGGCAGGAGAATTGCGTAAGCCCAGGAGTTTGAGGTTGTTGTGAGCCTGGGGCAACAAACTGAAACTCTGTCTCGAAAAATAAATAAATAATAAATATTGTAAAAAAAATTATTTTATGTAATGTAAATTTCATCTATATTCAAAAGAAAGATAATATTGCCTGTGGCTCAAAGGAGTAGAGTGCTGGCCTCATATGCTGGAGGTGGTGGGTTCAAATCCAGACCTGGCCAAAAACTGCAAAAAAAAAAAGGTAATATTAAAAAGATAAAAGGGCGCTGCACATCTGCTAATGGCCAAGTGGACGCTGGCCTTCTTTTTAAAATTTTCGCCAATTTTATAAACCAAATCAATGTCTGTTCTAAGGTCCATTTCTTTTGTTATCAGTAATGTTTGTTTATTCAGCCAACAGGAACTCGCTAAGGGTCATCCAGGTGTCAGACACTGTACTAAGTGCTGGTGTTTGGCATGAAAACAGCTTCTGCTCTGGCAGAGTCTAGGGGAGGCCACCCTCCACACCTCACACAGGAAGTGGGATTTTACACACTGATTTGAAAATATACCCCACTTCTCACACCGAGAATTGGAGTTATACTTGTGATAAATGCCATGAAGGTGCTGATGGGTGGTTTACCAACTTGTAACCAGCACTTGTAACCAGACTGGTCCAAAAGGGCTCCCTAACAATATGGGTGTTTAGTTGAAACCTGAGAGGTGAGTAGGAGTTGGCCAGGTTGGAGTTGGTGGGGTAGTGGTTGAGGTTGAAGGATAGGATGTGGGGGTCCACCATTATTTAAAGGGAAATGGGAAGGAATCTTAAGGAAGTTTAATCTGTACCTTACAAGCAATATGAGAACAATGAAGGGTGATCTCTGAAGGGTGTGTATTACAGAAATAATTAGTCTCTGAAGGGTGTGTGTATTACAGAAATAATTAGTCTTGAAGAAATGATCCCTCTGTGTAGAGCAGTGGTTTTCAACCACTGTGCCGCAGCACACTGTGTGTCTTGAGAGGATCTTAGGTGTGTCAGGAAAAATTTTAAAGATCATTAATTAAGGCTCGGCGCCTGTGGCTCAACAGGCTAGGGCGCCAGCCACGTACACCTGAGCTGGCGGGTTCGAATCCAGCCCCCGGGCCCGCCAAACAACAATGACGGCTGCAACCAAAAAATGGCTGGGCGTTGTGGCAGGCGCCTGTGGTCCCTG
>CAUYON010203843.1:0-10232 GCA_963573935.1 Arctocebus calabarensis | reverse complement strand
TTAATTATGATAAAGTATAGTATATCAATATTTCCTTTATAGATGGTAGGTACTTTTTTGATATCATATCCAAGAACGCTTTACTTAGCACTAGAAGAAAAAAATTTTCTACCTTTTTTTCCTAGATTTTTTTTTTTTTTTTAAATACAGACAGAGTCTCACTTTATCACCCTTGGTAGAGTGCCATGGCATCACACAGCTCACAGCAACCTCCAACTCCTGGGCTTAAGCGATTCTCCTGCCTCAGCTTCCCGAGTAGCTGGGACTATAGGCACCCACCACAACGCCCAGCTATTTTTCTGTTTTTGTAGTTCGGCCGAGGCCAGGTTTGAACCCGCCACCTTCGGTATATGGGGCCGGCCCCCTACTATGAGCCACAGGCGCTGCCCACCACTTTTGAGACAGAGTCTCACTATTTCACCCTTGGTAGAATGCTGTGGCGTCACAGCTCACAACAACCTCAAACTCTTGGCCTTAAGTGATTCTCTAGCTTCAGGCTTCCAGTAGCTGGGACTACAGGAGCCCAGCACAATGCCTGGCTACTTTGTTGTTGCAGTTGTTACTGCTCTTTAGCAGGCCTGGATCAGGTTTGAACCGGCCTGCCTCAGTGTACGTGGCTGGTGCCCTAACTACTGAACTACAAGCCCTAAGCCAAATGTCATTTTCTTAACTATTTTTCTCTCTGCTAAAGTTTCCCTAAGTGTCATTTCAGTTTTCATGCTGATTCATCACAAACTAAGAGAAGAAATGCTGCAGTTAAATGTGCTAACAGTGCCCTGGATTCATCTTAATACCCATCAGGGCCCTTCATAAGGCCTCCTTGGCCTTCGGCAGCAAAATGTATAATAAAATTCAGAGGCGGCACTTGTGGCTCAGTGGGTAGGACACCAGCCACGTATACCGAGGGTGGGTGGTTCGAACCTAGCCCCAGCCAGCTAAAACAGCAATGAGAACTGTAACAAAAAATAGCTGGGCGTTGTGTCAGGCACCTGTATCCCAGCTACTTTGGGAGGCTGAGGCAAGAGAATCGCTTACGCCCAAGAGTTGGAGGTGGCTGTGAGCTGTGACGCCACAGCACTCTACTGAGGGTGACAAAATAAAACTCTACCTGAAAAAAAAAAAAATTTCAGGTAAAGGAGGTCAAGGACACTGAATACTCCTATGTGAAGAAGTATGTTTAGCATTCGGGTACATATGAACTTGGTCACTACTGCCATTGTTCTAGGCCCAATGCACTCCACTCCAAAGGCAAGACAGTGTATTGGTCTCTGTCATTTACTAACTATGAGGCCATAGACGATGATTTAGTTCTCCCAATTATAATAAGGAGATAGTAATCATATTTTACTCACAGAGATAACCAAGTTATATCAGAACATTACTTGGTGAACAGTGAAACTTCTATGAGCTCAGTTTGGTGACGAGGGCTATCGCACGCTCTTTAAATTCACACAAGCACTGATTCCATTATAAACCTAGTCTACTATTGAACACCCACCAGCCTCCAGCACTTCAGAGGGTGGGTGAACACTGAGTAAGCCACAGTCACCAGACAAACCAGAGCAAAGGCAACAGCGGCTACATGAGAAAAGGCTCAGACCTTCTCAGACAGGCTCGACTTGTTCACGGTCAGGAGTCTATAGATATACGTAGGTTCAAAGGCAGCTCCAGGGCGGATATCTCTCACAATTTTATCCCCAAGAGCTGCAATGGAAACAGAAGACAGACTTTCCTAACTAAACTGAAGTCATAAATGGTGAAAAGTAAAATAATCAAACCGCCCCCTTTCCCCAGCCCACTGAATGCTGAGAATGGCACTGGGGTAGCAATCTGTATTTAGACATTTTCCTTCAACAAGACTGAACTTAAAAAATCCAATCATCTGACTCTGTAACTCCTAAGAGATAATGGCCTCCTTTTTTACTTACTGGAATACCTCATTTTACTCACCTTGCCGGGGTTTTGGAGGTACTGGCATATTAGTAAACTCATTCATTAGCCGAACACTAAACATGGGGGGAAAAGTTAAAGAGTGCATTTTTTAAAAAGACATACTTTTACAAAAGAGATTTGATGAGTATGTAAAATATTAATTAGTATGACTAGAGCAGGTTTTAGGTAAGCAATGCTACAATAGTGACTTCAGATCTTTTCTTTATACATTTCTGGTATCTTTTATGTAACATACACTGGTAAACACAAAATGTTTTCTACTGAATCTAAAGTATGCAGATAAACAATGCTCCAATTTCACTTCTGGTTAACTTCCATATGAAATCATGAACAGTACATTTTTATAAAGTAACAGAATTATGGGACTCATCTGCAAGAAATCAAGATTTTTGATAAATTATTTAAATTCTAATTATCATAGGGAACCAACCCCACCCCCTTAACATATTTTTTGGTACCTTACTTACAAGCTATCTATCATGGGTGTTGATGTACAAGGCCTTTGCAGTTTTGAATACAGAGGAATAAACTTCATCAGATGGTACATCGGAGGGCATGCAACCAATGCCTGCAGTGTCTAAATGGTGGTGGTAAGGAAGTGTAAAGGAAATGGAACAGACACACATTTCCTAAGGCACATTAAACAAGAGCATACAAAAACTAAATAAGCCAAGGACACTGAACTACTTAGATATATAAAAAAACCAAATAATCATGAGGATGACTGCCCTGTAATATCCATATAAGGATCTGCTATGCAGCCAGTAGTTTATATTTAAGAACTTAATTCACTCGAGATACTCAAACCAGTTACAGCAAAATTGTAAGTGGTTACATCGCTTAAAATCTATTATTTGGAACTATCCTGATGAGAATAAAACTTGCTGATTGTCAATAAATCCTTTTTGGGGGATAAAAGGGACTGGGGTCAGGAATAACCCTGTTTACAGGCAGACCAAGTAATAAATCACATCTTTAGATTCAAAATTCAGGCTATGGAGTATGGTCCACAGAAGCTGAGCTGAGCCAAATGCACAAAGAAGACACAACAGCAATAAGGTCCCATCCCACAAGGATACGGCGTTAATGTAGCACCAGTTTCCTTTATTGATCAGCCCACGGGGTTGCAATGACACTGGCTTATGTATTAAGGTTACATTCTCCAGTAACTCTGAAAGAGTGAAGAAGCATATTTAAGAAATTAATGATATCTAGTGGATAACATTTAAATCAATTCACAAGCTCTACTCTGCAAGAGTGTTAAAAATCCCTTTAGCACATATCCAAAGAAAATATATATTATTAAAGCTTCATTCAGTTCAACATCAAGTACATTATTTAATGATTAATTTTTTTTTCAAATTAATAGTTTCCCCCAAATAGCAACAATTATCTTCTTGTGGAAATACAAGTAGGGAGCACAAGAACTACTTATTATAAAGACAAACAGAAAAAATTTTATAATAGTATCAGTATTAGAAAAAAGATGAAAAAGATACAGCCTTTCTTCCTTAAACACTGATAGCGGGGCCTGCCTCATTGATAGCGAGACCTCACAGATATTAGATATAAAGATGCAGAACTTGAGTTTCATTTATTTCTAAATCCCCAGCAACTAGCACCGTTCCCAACACGTGAGTGCTCTCAATGGCTGTTTGGTGTGTAAAGATGCTCCTTCTGGAGATAACTTGTCTCCTACTAATTAAATTGTATTTTTTCCATTAGAAGATGAATTTAGCGACTCTTTTATACGCTGTAATTCCATTTACAAATCACAGGTCCACCCTCTAACACTCTTTTTCAGAATATTAAGATAGCTGTGAATGCTATCTTACACAATGCTTTTACACAATTAACCATCAGAAATGTTTTAAAACAAGAGAAGCTCACTCCCCTGTCCCATTATGAATCTTACACTAATGATGATGGCTACAACTTGTGAACACCTTCTACAGGTAGCATGCTCTTTATGACTTGTGTGTTAACTGGTTAGACTTACTCCTTAGTAACCCAGTAGTGCCACCATTATCCCCCTTTTACCAATAAGCTAAGCAAACTGAGGCTCAAAAAGACCAACAAACTTGCCTGGGATTACACAAGAGCTAGACAGTATAACCAGGGCCTCAGCTTCATCTGTGACCTGGAGCCATACCACACTGTCTCTTTTACTTTTAAATTTTATACCAGGAAAGAAAAATAAAATGGGCATATACTTCATAGTACCATTCACCGAAGGAATTGCTCAAATGAAAGCAGTTTTGCCAGCAGATTCTAGACTTAAGCACTAATCTAATGAAAAAATTGATGTGCAATTCAAATGTCAACACAAATATCCCTCTTATTCCCTCCTTCCTGAGACTAAATATCCTCTTTCTCCTAATTTAAGGAAGTATAGGGTAACTCTCACACATCTTTCAATTTACGTTAGAGATTCAATGGAGCCTGTTCAATCAATACACTAAGCTTGCAAAGCCCCTCTCTTCTGTCTCTGTACAAGACACAGACCTGGGCCCTGAATGACCAACAGATCAGCTACAGCACTGGGCCCCACACCTACAGGCAGCGATACTCAGCAGAGCCAGTCCCTGTTGTGTAGGAACACTGTGCTAGCAGCTTATGTGTGGAATCCATAATTGTCACAACAACCTGTCAAAGAAGCACCATTACTTTCTCACTGTAAGATGAGAAAGCTGAGGTCACAAGTCGAACTGACCTGCAAACCTGGGCCTACTTGACTGCAGAGGGGTCCACTTAAATATCCCTTTTATTCCAAGGTTTCAGATACTTTTTCCCCATAGGCTTAAGATCTACATACAGTGGATTTTTAAATCTCTCTTTAAGCCATATTATCACAACAGTGTACCATTTCAAAGTGTATGTCACAGAACAGCAAGCAATTAATATACTCTATCAAAAATCTGTATATGTTCGGGGTGGCGCTTGTTGCTCAGTGGGTAGAGCACAGCCCCATATACCAAGGGTGGTGGGTTCGAACCCAGCCCCGGCCAAACTGCAACAAAAAATAGCCAGGTGTTGTGGTTGGCACCTGTAGTCCCAGCTACTCGAGAGGCTGAGGCAAGAGAATCGCCTAAGCCCAGGAGTTGGAGGTTGCTGTGAGCTGTGTGACGCCACGGCACTCTACCGAGGGCGATAAAGTGAGACTCTGTCTCTACGAAAAAAAAAAAAACAACAAAAAAACCCTGCACATTTTCAAATAAGCATCAGTAAACACTATAAAGCAAGGCATAGTGTCTCAAGTGAATACTCCAGGATTACACCAATGAGTCTTTGCTTGCTGTACTATTTTTGTGTCTAGTACAAAGTAATGCTGTTTTTATATAACCATAAGATTCAAACTCAGTTGTCCCCCTAGCAGAGGCCCTTTCCTATATGTGTATGACACACTGCCTTTCTGTAACAGCCGAACGACCATGTGCTGAGCTCTGCCTGGGTACCAGGCAATGGAGGCACAGTGAGGAGGAGGCGGCCTGGGCTGGGTGAGCCTGCAGACCAGTGCAGAGAGGGACTTTCGCCCTCCAGCTTTGAACACAGCACTATGCAAGCCACGCCACAGGGATGCTGGCAGGGCTGGTGGGGGAGGGTGTTTAATCCAACAGAAGAACCATACAAGGTTGTAGGTTTGGAGGCGGATGACAGAAAATGGAAGCTGAGGAAGAACGACAGACAGGAAGTCATCCCTGGCTGGGTGGTGGTGCTATCCATCTAGAGGAAAAATACAACAGGACGAGCAGGGTACTATTTTTTGTGGTGATGAAATAATGAGTTCCAGGCTTGGCACCCATAGCTCAGCAGTTAGAGCAATGGCCACATACACTGGGGCTGGAGGGTTGGAATCCAGCCCAGGCCTGCCAAACAACAATGACAATTACAACAGCAACAACAAATAGCCAGGCATTGTGATGGGTGCCAATAGTCCCAGCTACTTGGCAGACTGAGGCAAGAGAATCGCTTATGCCCAAGAGCTGGAGGTTGCTGTGAGCTGTGACGCCACAGCACTCTACCCAGGGCAACATAGTGAAACTGTCTCAAAAAAAAAAAAAAAGAAAGAAAGAAAGAATGAGTTCCATTTCAGAGATGTTGGTATGGGCTACCCAGATGACACCAGTAAATAATATATTTATACTTACAGACCATCAAGTAACATATTTATAATTACTCCAGTATATGCAAGGTCCCTCCCATCCAGGGCTGAGTGTACGCTCTGATGGCACACACAGCGTGAAGAGCAACTCAGCCCGTGAGATAAGGAGCCGGCTGGAGAGAGAGGGTCGTGGGCAGGAAGGAGCTAGGCAGATGAACCAAAATTTCTGGGTGGGAGAAGAAAGGAAATAGCAACCTCAATTTACTTAATGATATGGAAGAAAAAAAAGTCTTAAAGGGCACAGCGAGGGTGAAGATGCAAGAGGGACGTGGGTGCAGGCCTTGAAGAGGTGGACTTCAGTTCCACAAAGACACGGGCAGGAAAAGGAGAGGAGCCAGCCAGGGCCAGGACTGCAAGATCAACCTGGAACATCTCTTCCGTGTGATCTGTTCTAACAGACTCAAAAACATGCTCACGTATGGAGTACTTCACATCCACGCTTTAGTTAAAAGACGTCCGACAAGGCTAACTCCACTCTCAGAAAGAAGGCCTGTGCAGGACCACAAGGAGCTGGCTGCACCGTGCTCCCTCGAAGCCACAGCAGCTCCCCTCCTGGTCTGCCTGAGCAGCAGGCCCAAAGTGATCGCACCACCTGAAGGCATCAACATTCAAGCTCCAAGGAATGAGAGGACACATCTAGCTTAAAAATCAACTATAAACTGATTTCTTTCCAACATTTATTTGGGAAACAGTGTGAACTGTCCAGGCAGAAACCTCCAGTTTCCACACTGGCCCCTGGCTCGGTGGTGGCCAGCTTCTGGTTTGCTGCTTTGGGGAGCTCTGCTGGTTTCCTCCTGCAGTATTAAAGTCAAGTCCTATAGCATCACCTCGTGGTTTGTTCAACAACTGCCAAGTAGTAAAATTTCACACAGACACCCACAAAATCAAAAGCACAAAAACCGTGAACCACAGAATAGAGTGGAACCAGAAGGACGCTGGGAGCACTCATTGGAAGACGTTGTCAGCCTCCTGCTCGGGGCCTTCAACGCCCCCGAAAGAACTCTCCCATAAAATGTCCTTACTGTGCAAATACTCTGTATAGACTTGGAAGGTACAGCAAAGACACCTATCAATCCAAATTTTTCTTTATGACTACTTCTTATTTGAGAAAAATTTTATCTCGTGCCAAGTAAACTAAAATATAGCATCATTCTATTATTAGAACTAACAATCTTAAATCCTACTCTCAGAGTAAGACTAACTGGTTTCTGCTCTGAAGGCATCCCAGACTCTCCACAGTGGCAGAAGACGTTACCAGCCACCTTGTATTTACCATGTCTCTCTCTTCCCCTGGATAGGAAGCTCCTTATAAACGATGTCCTTACACTGCTAACTGCACGAACAAAGTCAACCCCATTCAGGGTGGCAGGACTTAATGGCCTTCTTTGTCCTCAGCCAGCTATTGCCATCCCTGTGGGCTGCACAATGTCTCCCCCTCTCCCTTCTCGGTCTCCCCTCACCCCCTCTGCAAATGACCACTTCTCTCTTTCGGCTAAAAAAAGCTGCCATCTGTTCCTTTCTTATTTTCTGCCTTAGACAACCCTGAAAGCAAGGCCAGTCCACACTAGACCTAGACAGTACACGGCACATGGTCAGTACATGGTGCACAGTACACAGAATAAATTAAACACCCGGAGATCAGAGTTGTTGGTTATGGTAAATTACTCCATTCTGGTCTGTCAGAAATGACTCAACAGACTTCAAAAGTCATTCATCTCATGGTTCAAGAAATCTAAGAAAGAGCCTTCATAGAGAAGCTTGCTAAGAGCAAAGACTGGGTCACACTCTGGCTTGCCACTTCATTCATTTTGCAACCTGGAGCAGATCACTGAACTCCTCACCTGCAACAGAGATACTGAGCTCACCATGCAAAGGTACAGTGAGGATGGGTGACAGTGTAAATAAATGTGCAGAGACCTAGCAGGACGGTCAGTTCACTACAGACTCCATGGTCCTCATACTCCCCCACCTCACAGTACAAGAACACATATGCTAAGACAACTCTAATTCCTCGTCAAGAGTCAACGGTATTGTTGATCTGAATTCTGTTAAAATGAATGAATCCACTGCTGTATCTCAAAAGTCTGGACTTGTAGACAAGCCTATTAATACTGCTAATACCTGGCCCAGGGCCCACAGCTCAGTGGTTAGGGCACTGGCCACATATCCTGGAGCTGACAGGTTGGAACCCAGCCTGGGCCTGCTGAACAATGACAATTATAAAAAAAAAAAAAAAAATAGCCAGGCATTGTGGCAGGTGCCTGAAGTCCCAGCTACTCTGGAGGCTGAGGCAAGAAAATCACTTACACCCAAGAGTCTGAGGTTGCTGTGAGCTGTGACACCTCAGCACTCTACTGAGGGCAACATAGTGAGACTCTGTCACCACTTCTGTTTACTGTCTTACTCTTAGCCTGAAGTCTAAAAAGAACTATAATTATTATAGAGGATAAAAGAACCAAAAATGAGAAAGGACAGCCAGAGGAGAGAGATGGCCAGGTATTTCTGAGGTTGAAACCAATTCTATTCATCTATGTTACCAGGGTTTAGGGCAAATAATCAGAAGTAGACTGTAATTAACAACCTTCTTTTCAACCCATCAGCATTGGGGTAACTCACTAAAGTCCATTTAAATAACAACTTTAGAAAGATAGCTCCCCCAGTCTATCTCTTGTAAGAGTTTGTTTCATTCTAATGTTTCTGGAATGGAACAAATTGCCAGAATGACTCATAAAAGATAAAAAATGAAACCCATGTCTTCACTTTTGTAATAACGCAAACATTAAATGGCTGAATTAAAGTTCAACTTTTCTTATGAGATCTGCTGACACACAGCAAACTCAGTTGCTTTCTTTCACCTGTGTGTGGCTCACAAGGCTGCCACAAATCACTCTAGTGATATGACCTGCAAATTCAATGAGGATACCAGCATTATCCTACACATATTCTATACACCAAATTTTGTTTTCCTAAAATTAGGATTTAGGGGTCATATTACCATTTAAAATCCATGAAAGTGCAAGGTGCAGAACTTTGGTTCTTAAGGCTCAATAACTGACCCGTAATCGACATTCTGATGTTGTTGACCTGCTTTTCTGTCATCTTCCTAACTGTCCAGAACATCCTCCAAGTGTCTTTCTTTTCCTCATTACCATCACTTTGGAAGAACACACGCTATCTTGGTTACCTAATCAGGTGGAGGACAGCAAAGTGACCAAAATGCACCACTACCCATTGGCTACAGATCAACTTACATTTATAAGTGGAAGGGGCTCAATTTAGTTCTATAAAATAGAGACATATAATAAATATAAGGATATATACATTCTAACCAGATATGAACTAAACTCTTGATGCACAAGGGCAGATTCCTGCAAGCAGGTTCTTTTTAACTCTGGGCTGAGTTCTTTTAATTATTCTTTTCCTGCCAAGAGCTGATCTTGGTATGTTAAAACACAGTAAAATCCACTTACTCGATCCAAAATAGGCATTAAAAAGAAATAAACCCATGTTATTCACAAAATGCTTTCTCATATCTTAAATATAAAAAAGAAACAGTGCAACCTGAGTACAAAGCAATGATTATCACATTAAAGTTATATACAGTTTGAACACAGGGCAAGTTCATGATACATGTACATTCCCACTGTGGAGCACAATTACTTCATCAAAAGGCAAGAAATGGAAATATACTTTGTCAACCGAAGAGGACTGTAATAGACAAGAATTTTTCATTTGACATAAAGGTTATGTATGACACCGTCCTCCTCTCGTTTTGTTTCTATATTATCTTACTTTTTGATAACATTCAAAACATAAGCTTTCATTAGAAATTCCTATTAATACACAAGTAATCTATTGCTACAGGTAATATTTTACCACCACAGTTCATAAGCTCAGACTATCTTAAATTTCACATTCAACAGTCGATGAGATCTGTTCCCATCTTCACTCTCCATTTGTATCTGGTTAACTATACCTGCAATCTTTATGGCTACGGGATCCTCTGAAACCGGAACAAGCCCTTCTTTAACTTCAACCTGCTTTTCAGAGACCAGGGGAGATGTGGTAGGAGGGGAATACTTGGTTTCCACATAAGCCACAAGCGAAGAGGAAGAAG
>CAUYON010203837.1:0-10776 GCA_963573935.1 Arctocebus calabarensis | reverse complement strand
CGGGAAGCACCTGCGGCTCGAAGGAGTGGGGCAATGGTCCCATATGCTGGAGGAGGCAGATTCAAACCCAGCCCAGGCAAAAAAATGTAAAAAAAAAAAAAATTTCAAACTCTGGCTTGGCGCCTGTGGCTCAACAGGCTAAGGCGCCAGCCATGTACATCTGAGCTGGCGGGTTCGAATCCACAGCCCGCCAAACAACAATGACAGCTGTAATCAAAAAATGGCCGGGCGTTGTGGCGGGTGCCTGTAATCCCAGCTTGGGAGGTGGAGGCAAGAGACTCACTTGAGCCCAGGAATTGGAGGTTGCTGTGAGCTGTGATGCCACAGCAGTCTACCCAGGGTGACAGCTTGAGGCTCTGTCTCAAAAAAAAAAAAAAAAAAAAAAAAAAAACATTTCAAACTCTCTCTTTATTTCACGTGCCTTCAATATTTAAAATCCTGAGCAAGATCGCACATTGACTGAACTAGTACCCTAGCTGTGGTTCCACAAAGAGATAAAATATTTGGTTTCTATGCAGTGAAACCTTGTCTCCATACATTTGTCACCACCATGGGTCATTCTCTGAAGGTAGGGTGAGTGTTTGGTGTTGGCTATCTCTAAAAGATAACAATTTCTGGCTTGTTTTTACACTTCATTGTCTGTGTCAATGTATAATCTTCAATATTATTGATACACTTTTCACGACTCATATATGATCTTTCATTTTATTTTTAATAAAATAATTCCTTGTATATCTTTAAACATCTTAGAAATTTTATTCTTAATAAAATAACTCCTTGTAGATCTTTGAACATATCAGACAGAATTTATTATTGGAACGTTTACTTGGGCTTTATTTCTCCTTTCACAATTTGATATACTGAAAGATAATAGTGGATGCGTTCACTATGAGCAAACTAGGTACCACAGCATTTTCCTGTTTTTCTAGGAAAATATCCAAAGTTCACAAGACTACAGAGAAACAACTAGTAACTCCACTGTGGGAAATTTAGGGGAAAAATACTATAAAATGTTAGTTTAGGTTGCAAAGAATGGAGAGTGGCCTTGGAGAAATTTCAGCATCAAGAGCTCATTAACAGAAAGTAAGAACCAGAACAACTTTTCCGATTCCTTCCTCCTTGATTAAATTCACAAATAAATAAAAGACAATCTCAGTCACATGAAAATAATCTTGTATCTGAAACAGCTGAGAAGAAAATATTTATGTTGTGAAACGTAGACAGGGAGAATTAAAACTCTCTGGAAGCTTGCCCTCTATAGGAATTCCAAACAAATTTTATAATAACAAAAGATCTTTTGCTAAGGAGCAGATTAAAGTTTTGAACAACTTCTTCACCTGAGAGAGCGAATACTTCATCTTTTGATGGAGATTAAGCAAAAATGCAAGAATATAACCTACCAGATGTGTAATAGGTATCTCTACAATAATGTTGCTGAAACAAAATACCTGATTCTATTTGTCCTTAAATGTGCATTCCTCCATGGATTCTTCTCACCTCCAAATGCTATAGATATGATATATTTGATTAAGTAATAATTCTTCACATCACTCTGGTGCCTTTTCTTATTTGGGTAAGTCCTGAGGACTCTAAGTCTATAAATTACTTCAAATTCAACAACAATTGAAGAGATTCATAGTTCTTAGCAAACTATTCTGGGCATGGAGCACTATGTCTAAAAGAAGATGTTCTGAAATAGGATGTTTACTACAGAGTCATTTTTAACAGGTGAATCAATGGAACTACACTTGGCATTGAGAAGATATTTTGTAGAAGTGGGATGTCCTGGTACAACTGAGGAAGTGATACAAAAATAGATACAGTTTATAGAATTAAACATTAATCCTAAAAGACTTCACCAGTGCTTTGTGCATTATTAGAACCTGGAAACAATTGAAAATGTATCACTTATCATGGAAGCATGAATGCTTTCATCATCCACCATCATCAGAGTCAGTAAGAGGAAGAAAATGCTTCATTCTGATCCTACACATCATCATATCTTATACTTTCCTATGTTTGAAGACGTATCTAAAGGTTATTTTTTCTTGAAAGCATAAGGGAGTAAAATTAGGTACATTAATTTCAAAGCATTGGTTAATTTACTCTATCTCACATCTAATATTCAACATCTGTTCAAATCGTAGCATCCAAGATCTTTCAAAACATTTAATTAAAAAAAAAAAAGAAAGGAAGACAGGACAAGGAAATTTGGCCCAGATATTCAGCACATTAAAAAATGACTTACATTTTAGGAGCACAAGTATTACTTGCAGAAATGTATGTAAAAGCTTGGTTTCTATATAAGAGGATCGCACTAAACCATTTTGCCACACAAATTGCTGTGAACGTTCATAGGAGATACATACACCTGCAGACACAGCTCAACATTGAATAAATTGAATCATATGTTTCACATGAAAAGAAATTATATCCTCACATAATTATCAACTTGAAACAGTTCATTTAAATTAGCTTTAAAAAAAGGGAAAACCTGAAGAGAGAATTATTGAAAGTTTATTGATTTTTTTTTTAATTGGCCCGGGGCTAGGTTTGAACTCTTCACCTCCAGTATATGGGGCCAGCACCCTACCCCTAGAGCCACAGGCACCGCCCAAAAATTTATTAATTTTTAATAGTTGTCATGTATTTTGATCTCCTACAGCTAATGAAAAATGTATATTTCCGCAACGTAAATAATTCCTTTTGCATGAATTACTGTGTTTCTCAAGAACAGTATATTGAGCATATTGAAAAGAAAAGAAAAATGAGAGCTGGGAAACTCATTTCTCACAAAGGAATGATCAATTGGATATTGCATGACTCAGAATAAAACAACAGCAATTTCAGACTATGCTGAGTAATCCAACAGGCTCCGCACAGCCTTCTTAAAATGAATTAAGTACAATTTAATTTAGTGGATAATCAGCACTCCCAGAAACATTTACTATCGTAAAAATAGTTAATATTACTCTAGTAAAAATAAATTTAAAGAAATACATAACTTATATCCCTTCACTATGGATGCAAATTGTTTCTTTTCTCTATTATTGAAACAGTGTCCCATGTGAATCTGACTCTCAAACTTTTATTCTCATCCTGAATCACATCGTAAAAGATTGGTTTACTAAATATTCAACCTAAGTAGCACAGAAAGGTAAAATACAAGGCACCCAGTTAAATTTTAATTTTAGATAAAAACAAAAGAATATTTTAAAGTATAAAAATCACAAAAGTTGAGCGGTGCCTGTGGCTCAAAGGAGTAGGGCACCGGCCCCATACGCCTGAGGTGGTTGGTTCAAACCCAGCTCCGGTCAAAAACTGCAAAAAAAAAAAAAAAAAAAATCACAAAAGAATGGAACATGCACATACCGATATATTACTTGTTGTTTACCTGAAAAGTAAATTTAACTAGGCATTCTGTACTTTTATTTGCTAAATTTGATAATCCAAAACTTTAAAAAATGTGTAGAATTGGTCAATATTTATGGAGGAGTTTCTTGTGGATGCAATATAATCTCTACCATATACCTAATTAAAATAGCCCATGTTCTCTGTACTACAGTTGGTTTTTTGCAAGCTGCTGTCTCATATACAAGCATTGCAAAAGGAAAACATAAGGTTTTCTTTGAGTTGTCACCTTACAAATGGGGCACAAAATGCGTAAAATTCAGAAATAGGAAAGACATACTAATCCTCAGAAAGTGCAGCTACTTTGCACTCTTAGATCATGAGTTTCCTTCCCCTTGTCAGAGATACTGTCAAACAATCTCTCATGAAATGCGGACTAAGAACAATTGTCATTTAAAAAATTATTAAAGTTGCCAGAGGTAAGGTGTTTCAGAGAAAAATGTATTCATGAAAGCACACCTAGTATTCAAATGGCATTTGCAAAAAACTAAGCAGAGAGGAAATGAAAACTTTTAATCTTCCCTGACATATGTCTAAGATAGGTATCTAACATATTTTCCCAGAGGAGTTTTCTACTACTTCATTTATTCACTCATTTATTAACATTTATGAAACACCTGCTATATTTCAGAGCCTGGCTTCACTGCAAAGTGATCAACAGAATAGGCCTGTCCTTATAGATTTTACCATTCAGATGAGAAGAGAAATTATTGAATAAGTAATTGCAGTGTGTCAATAAGTGCTGTGGAAACCACTAAGGACTTCTGTCAGTAGATAATTCTTCTAAACCATACAATTTTGTTATCCTTTTTTAGTTGTTGTTGTTAATGTTGCATTGCTTTTGTATGACTTCTTTCCTTCCATCTGCTCATGGATGTTGAAATTTCATTATTAATGTAAGACGACACAGAAAGACAATCTTTTCATTGTTATTCACTACAAAATATGAAAGAAAAAGTTTGCACACACAGAAAGAGAGACGTCCTCATTTTCTCTCTCTTTTTACATCAAAAGCTACAATTGCCAAGAAAATGATGGGGCTCAGAAACTGATACTTCAAAATATGGTAGTCTGATATGCTGAACCAAAAAAGCAGACTTAAAGGCTCTCTATCTCCAACTGATCCTAACCCTAACCCTCCGGTCTCTCAGAACTCTGCCAAAGCTCAAGCTGAGGCTGTTCTCTGCAGTTCCCTTATCTAGCTAGAAACCAAACCTTCTTCTAAAGAAGAACACAGTTTTCTTCCCTCCTCTTCCTGAAACCCTATTATCTATCTAAGAAAAGAAGACCGGGAGTGCAAGCAGACCTGAACAAACTTTTTTACTAGCTAATGTGTGCCTCTGATGTGCATTCGCTTTCTAAACAGAATCATTTATAATTTAATTTTTATCTTTGGGCACATTTTTGTCCTCCCAAGTCATTCACTCTACACTTCCCTCTCCCAAGTAAAGGGAACAAGTAAATATCCAAAGCCTGGCCTTTTTTCTTGAGTTTTTATATACAGCATAACGTCCCAGTACACCCATACACATAGTAATTTGTTACACTTGTTACCTGGTAACCTGTCTTTTAGTATGAGGTACTGTGACTCTTTATGATAAACAGGAAAAAGAATTATCCCCTTTCTGCCCTTACAACAGCTTTAATTTTTCATCTAGTTCAAGTGAAACTTAGACAGGCTTCTTCATAACTCTGTGCCCCTGACCTCTCCTTTCTAAGATCATATACTTTAGAAACTCATCTTTGTAAATTCTTTCTATTTGAGATGTAAATCTTGGCACAAATTTTCTCTCCAATTTTACAACACAAGGATGTCTTTTTCAAATGGGAGCCATTTCTTTCAAATGTCATCATCAAAATTTGTGCATATCTCCTTCTTTCTATGGGAGGGTAGGAGCTTAGGTTCTGTAGACAGAACCTAAGATGCTCTAAGATGCAAAACTATAACAACTCCTGATGTGAAGAATAAGACAAAGTCTACTTTTCTTTCCCCCAAAGGTCAACAAACATACATGACTTACAATCTCCCCCCACCCCAGCTCTTAAAAATTCTCTCTTTTTTTTTCTTCTAGAATGGTAAATTTTTTTTATTCTTTTCTTATTTCAGATTAATATGAGGCTACAAAGGATTAGGTTACCTTGTTTGAATTTTGTATATAAAATCCACAATGCAGTAGAGCCCTTCACCCAGGTGTGCTCTATTCCCTAACATTGTTCCCCTTAAGTAAGAGCTTACCAGTCCCTCTCCATCTTCTTCTCTCCCCATTCCCTCCTGCCCTCTATTCATCACTTGAGTTTAACTCATTTTTTTTTCTCACTTGTGGGCATATAGTTGTTCATCTTGTACAAGACATTGGATATTTCTTTTCTATTCTTGTGATACTTACTAAGGAGAATGTTTTTCAATTCCATAAGTAAATACAAAAGATGTGAAATTTTCATCTTTTTTCTGGCTGAATACTATTCCCTGGTATACAAATGCCGCAATTTATTATGATGATACAACCTTACACTTAGAAAACCTCAGAGACTCAACCACATGGCCCAGGAAGTGATCAAGAAGTACAGTAACATCTTGGGATATAAAATTAATGTCCACAAATTACTAGTCTTCTTATATGCCAATACAGCTGATAATCAAATAAAAGACATAATAGCCATACCAGTGGTTTTAAAGAAAATGAAATACCTGGGAATATACCCAACAATGGACATGAAGGACCTCTACAAAGAGAACTAGAAAACCCTGATAAAAGAAACAGCAGAAGACACTAAAAAATGGAGGAACACATGATGCTCATGTCTGGGAAGAATCAACAGTATAAAAATGGCCAGAGCACTCAGGAGACCTGCATATTTAATTCAATCCCCATTAAACACCAATGTAATATTTTGGAAAAAATTGAAAAAAGACTACTTAATTTCATATAAAATCAGAAAAAAACCCCAGAAAATCCAATACAATTCTAAGAAATAAAAGCAAATCTCTAGGCATCACGTTAACATACTTCAAGTTATACATTCCGAAAGGTTATAATGATCAAAATAGCAGGATATTAGCACAAAAATAGACCCAGAGAAGTACAAATCAGAATAGAGAGCTTAGAAATGAAACCAGCCTCATATAACCACATGATCTTTAATAAACCAAACAAAAGCATACACTGAGGAAATGAATCTTTATTTAAAAAATAGCGCTGGAAGAATGGGTTAGCCACATACAGAAGACTGAAACTGGAATTGCACCTCTTACCACTGACAAAGATTGACTCTTGGTGGATAAAAAATTTAAATTTAATACATAACATGATAAAAACTATTGAAGAAAGTTTAAGAAAAACTCTTGATGATTTCCAATTATTTTTTTAATGGAAGTTCTGGCCTCTCATCCTCACTCTAATAGCCCTAAATAAAATGTTCTTTGACTATTTAATTTCATACTGTTTAAATTCTACTTTCACAGTAGATTCAGAAGAGTCACCGAACACAACATAGATAATTATTCCACTGGAAAGAAAGAAGACATAATATAAGTAAATTTCTCACAAGTCAGAGGGTGAAAATAAGAAATCCTTCTACTGTACCTAGAAAAAAAGATATTTATAGTGGTTGAAAGTAATTTGAGAAAGAAATTATTCAATTATATTGTGATCAGAAGTAAAGAAAATTATTGATGCTTCACTTTCCATCTGAGTATCTCTGTGTCATCACGAAGTGAAATGAAAGTATTCTGTGTTTACAGAAAGAGGGGGCACAAAATATTTATCCCCCCAGTCACACATACCATTAACCCCATAAAGCCAACTTTATCTATCAGAAGAGATGTAACTGTAATAGGCTGGCTGTATGGTGTATGGTTCAAGTCAATGTGCCAAGACACTAGGATTCCAGCAGAAAGAGAGATTTAGGGTCACTAAATGAGGAGGCAGGAGAAAACCACAATTCTCCTTCTCTGAAGAGTTTGAGGATGGAAATGTTAAGGGTCTTGGAATGGCCTGAAGCATGGAGATCACTGATTGTCTGAGGAGTAATGGTAAAGTCTTGAGAGAAGAAAAGGAAGGAAATGCACTCTCTTGCTGATTTGGTACTTCTCTGGAGATCTTCAAACTCTTGGTGTCAGCTTTACTGCTAGAACTCGGGATCTGAAAAATATCTTAAGTAATTCTTAAACAAAGGTCATTTTAAGATAAGATTCTAATTCATCTACATGAGTAATGAAGATGAGACTTTTATCTCAAACAAAAGCCTTATGATTCTAATACCAGAAATCCTACCTATAGGAAAAATGGAAACACACATGGTCAGTATCCAGTGCTACTTGACTTCAGGTTACAGGGATATGTGCTGAAGTATATCCTGATTAATGCTTTATTATAAGTATCTTTTTGTCCAGAATGTATAATTAACTCCATTAGTATAGCTTCTGGAATATTTCCAAAGTTCTTTTCTCTTCTCAAATGGTCCAAGTTGGTAGCTGAGAGCCAGCATATGTGCTAGAGATTTATCACTGACAGGGGCAACAGAACTATTCACTAAGCTGCAAGATGGAAAGTCAAAATCTGATAAAACGAGAGGGGGGTAATATTGTTGAGTCTCAGAAATTTCCAACACCAGCAAAGAGTTGTATTGAGCCTTACATTCAGGGAGGATAGTAGTGAAATAAAATCAATCCCTCTGCTTTCTCTAGATGGAAGACATCACATAACTTACACTAGCTTTAAAACTTATAAAGCTTTTGCAAAATAGCATTGAACGTGGACTCTTCAATCATTTTCCAGTGAGTGTCATTGAAGTGGAGTCCCAACTACTGCTATTAAGTACACAAAGAGATAGTCATCCCCACATTTCCATTTATTTACGCAACTATGCCTACATTGTAGAGAATAAATTGAACCTCATCAAAAATGCAAGGCACAAAAATCATTTTAAAAAGCCCAGGAGGGAAAGTTCAACTTGCAAGGCATGTATGAAATATATGAGCAGAGAAAGGGAGAGAATATTGCTGAGGGAAGGTAACAAGATGGTTAGAGAAATCTGATGTCGAGTAACATATTTGTAATGCTCAATGACTGATTTTATTGCACATGGCATATGAATAGACATAAAGACTCAAAAGTTATTTTTAGGTTCCCAGCATGGGCAACTTGTAGCAATGGAGAGGGTCATGTTATTAGCTGACATGAGGAGTAGTAGAAATAATTTTAATCATATTCATACTGAAAAACCAGAAAATATCAAAGTAGAGCTATGCATCAGGCATTGGGATATATAAGTATGCATTTTAAACATTAACTGAATATATTGATATTGTTAAAGCCTGAAAACACATCAAATTATCCCAAAAGTAAGTTTAAAATGAATAAAAGAAAGATGAGTACTGTCATACTGATGTTTAAAGATAGAAGACATGAGTATGCATAAAAAATATTAAAGGAAGGCTGACACCTAAAATGGCAATATAGTATCATGGAAGCTATGAAGAATACTTCATAAATAATAGAAGGATTAGATTGCCCCATATTTTCAGTAAATCACCTAGTGTAAAAGTGATGTGATCCATTAACTTTAAATGTAAAGTGATTACTCGAAGTCTTATTCTAAGATTTTCATTGAAATAGAGGGCAAGTCTAAGATTAATAAATTGAAAAGAGTGGATGAAAAAAGTAGTACGATAATTTGTGTCAAACTCTTTTGAGAAGTGTTATCTGTAAATCTTAGAAGAAGAAGGTGATAGAGATAGATAAATCTCTAGATATAAAGATATAAAATCAAGTGAATATAAAGGAGGGCATGAGACCCTTAAGCAAACTTTAAAAATGCAAAGAAGAACTACTTAGAGATAAGGAATTGAAGGATGATAGACTAAAATTTCTTAGAAAGGTGGTGCCCTCAGGATACAAAGTACAAGTAGTGGAATTCAAGTTCAAGTTACCTTACCCAATGAGAATGACATGATGTGGAAAATAATGAGTATAAAGAAAGTTGGTTTCTTCTGTTTTATGGCAGGGAATTGGAAACATTCTCTATTTCTGACTTCTACTTTTGAGAATTATAAGGCAATATCTTTGAGAAAAGGAAGAGGCAATAGAGCAATTGCTGTATTGTGAAACTTAGGCATGTTTGAGATAGCTTATAAGGATAAAAGGAGAGGACAGTGCCTTAGGGGAATGTTGAAAGGCTACTAGCCATCATAACTCTGTATGGTTTTGTGGTCCCAGGAGGAGAATCCACACACATATCCATCTCCAATTTATGGAAATTTGATAGCCTAAATTTTTTTTAATTCAAAAAACCCAATATAAATATACCAAAATTTGTATGTTTTGTCATGAGTGATGGATTTCCAGAGAAAAAAAGGAAGTGAAAATAAATGACACATGCTCCCTCTCAGTTCATTTATTAATTAAATACAATTTAACATGTGAGAGATGAAAAATGGAAGAAGACTTGGAATCTAATGTATTATTCGGGTTTACAAGATGTTATTTGACTGAGGTTAATAAAAGTTCATGGAAACTGTGACCATGTGATGGGGACCTTGTGTATGTTAAAAATGAAGTTTATAGGATCCAATATCCTCCTTTGCCTTACTCTGTGCTAGGATCCCATATAACCATAGTCATTGGAAGAAACGTGGACATAACCATGTCTCTCCCAATTATCTCAAGATTTTTCATGGTTCTCTGGCTCAATTTAAGTTCAATGATTCAAAATTCATTAAAATATAGTGAAGCTATACAAGTGACACATCTAAGTAAGTTATTTACATAGTTTTCAACATAGTTGAAGTTGAATAGTTGAATAATTCTTTCATATTAATCATGAAAACTACCTATGCCTCTAATTCACAGGAAATTTCTAGAGGGCATAAAAGGCATACCATGTTGGTTATTGCTCCCCATTAAAATAAATGAATATACATTTTATATAATATAAATCCCATAGGATGTTAGCTATTTCACCATCAGCAATAAATATGCACTGCGGTAGCCACTTGTCACATGTAGTTTTGGGGTACTAGAAATGTGGCTAGTCTCAATCGAGAGGAATTGCAATGGCAAATTTCATGCTGAATTTCAAAGAATGATTTTACATTGTCAAATATCCTTTTAAGAGTTTTAATATTGACTTTATAGTTAAATGATAGTAATTATATATAGGGTGAAATAAAATAAATTATTAATATTGCTACCACATTTTTTTTACTTTTTGTATGTTGAAATATTTTTTTTTATAATTTTATTGAATCATAATTCTGTACATTGGTGCAATCATAGGGCACGATTCATATACATTCAGAAATGTTTTGATCGTACTGTTACAGATAGCCTTCGTGGCATTTTCTTGATCACTATATAAAGACAT
>CAUYON010203835.1:0-11899 GCA_963573935.1 Arctocebus calabarensis | reverse complement strand
GGAAAGACTGGGAGAGAAACGGAGAGAGCTTCTCTCTCCCCACTAGAATTTTCTCCCTCTAACAGATGCCTTAATGTTTTCTGTATTCTTTTCTTTCTTTTCTGTGAATAAATTCTGTCTTACAAAAATTAAAAAAAAAATGGAAAAACAAAAACAAAAACAAAAACAAAATAAAATATGTGCAGTGTGCATAGGAAAAAAAAAAAAAAAAAAAAGATCCTGGAGGACGTTGTGCTAAGTGAAATAGCCATACCCAGAAAAATGAAGACTGTGCGCTCTAACTCACATAAGAAATCTAAAACAGTTAAATCAGAAACGGAGAGTAGAATGGTGACTGTCAGGAGTTGGGGGAAAGAATGCAGAAATGGTGGGATGCTTTTAAAAAACTACAAATGAAGATGATTAAGCTCTAATGATCTAATGTGTAGCATGGTGACTGTAGTTAATACACCGTATTGTATCAGGGTAGATATTAAGAGTTCTCATCACACATGCACACAAATGGTAGCTATGTGAGGTAACATATATGTCAATTAACTTGATCATTTGATGATGCAAACATATATAAAAACACCAGGAATTATACATTTTTTATTTTCTCATTTCTCATCTCAAAAACGCTGAAAAGAGGGGAGGAGTCAAGACGGCTTTGGAGAAGCAGCTTGCACCAGAGGCTCCTGCCCAGAGGGAGAGATACTGAACTGAAGTGGGCTCAGAGAAGGTGGGGAGTTGAGCACGTGGAGAAGAAATCAATGGGCACATCCTCCATGCTGAAAGAAGCTGTGAGGTCAAGAAAGACGGAGAAAGATAACAAAGATCAGGTGCAGAGCAACTAGTCAGAAGGTGCCCAATGCCAAGGGGATGAGAGCCCCCCCCATAGGAGGTGCAGAGTGCTTTCTGAGAATGAGCGGGGAACAAAGGACTTCTTACCTTACTCACAGGAGAGAGCTGCTAAATCCCCGTCCTTCTATGCCAGGCCCCATCCTGCCTGAAATAAAAATGAACAAATATTCTCTCTGCACTCCAGAGCCCACACCTCGCCCTCCCCCCATCCTGGTTGCCTGATGGAGTGGCCCTTGAAGAGACAGAGGGGTTGGTGAGCTCACTGACACACAGGGCTTGTGTGGGCCGCTGAGCTGCAGCAGGGAAATAGTGGCGCCACAGTTCTAATTTTGGTGGGGAGAGGAATAAAGTATCTGGACCATCTTTCCCACTATTAAAGACTCTTTTCAGCCCCTAGAAACTCTCAGACAGATCTGACTGTGGATTTTTGTTTTCTGGCCACCTGGCAATCCTCTGAACTAACTTGTGTGAGTGTTGCTCACAATGCCTAAGTAAGTTTGATTGGAACTCTCAGCCACAGTCATCTGTGGATTCTTGTACTCCTGCCTCTGCTGTCTGGGGCTACAGGTTCACCACTTGTTTGACTTTGATCAGCAATGGGGGGATTGCAGTGGTGAAGGATGGATTCAGTGGGTCTGTCTGTGGATGCCTCGCCTCCAGCTTTCACCATTGGCAAGGGATAAAACTGTAGGTGTTTGTATCTTTGCCCATCAGAGATTCCAGCAAAATACCATGACTCCTTAGGATTGGGTGGAGGCCAAGCTGACATCAAGACAGAATTAGGTTGTGCTATCTCACCACGCTGGCTCTCAGAGACTGTGGCTATAGCCCTGAAAAGGAGCTTTTGTGAGGCTATCTGGGAAAAGCCAAAATCACAAACACAAACTCATTGGAGAAAGGATGATTAGCCCCACTTCCCCGGCCTCCCAATCCAGTTTCACCCCATCAATTTTAATTGCCAAATAGGTTAGTGCAGTGTTTCCTAAACGTCCCTAATTAGATTATTTCCCAATAATTGTTTGGGGATAACTTATCATTTCAACTAAAAAAGTAAAATGTATATTATATATATAAAATTATTATATACAGTGTATATATATCTACTATATAATATATAGTATACATAATATATAATATATATACAGTATGTAGTATATAAAATATATACTATATAAAATATATATAATATATTATATAGTACATAATATATATTGTACACTATATAATATATGTGTATATATGTGTGTGTGTGTGTATATATATATATATACTGAAAATACTCATGGGGAGGAACCAGCAGAAGAACTCTGGCAATGTGAACAATTAGAGCAGATCAATTCCCCCAAGAGATTCCAAGGGAGATATTATAGAAAATGCCATCAATAGTAACAATGCTGAAATGTCAGAAATAGAATGTAGAATATAGATGGCAAAGAAGATAATTGGATTGGAGGAAAAGATAGAAATAGAAACAAAAAAAATTGTTCAAAAGTTGTCTCCAGATTAACGAATTCAAAGACAAAGTCACCAAGGTCATGTATATAATAAGGAAAAATATGGCAGAATTTACAGAATTGAAAAAAAAGGCATTTAGGGCACTTCAAAACACAGTACAGACCCTCAGTAACAGTTAGGGATTGTTTTACAAATCAAGGAGTATTCAGGAAAAAGAAAAATCTTGGAAATTTAAGACAAGACATTTGAACCATCCCAAGCATTCAAAGAGGCAGGAACAATCAGAGCAAAAACAGAATATTCCTTCAGAGAGTTATGGGATCATTCCAAAAGATCAAATACCCAAATTATAGGGATTCCTGAAGGAGAAGAGGATGGTCATCAAGGCACACATGCTCTACTCCAAGCCATTGTGGTGAAGAATTTCCCAAGCATTGTGAGAGACACAGAAATTCAGACAATTGATAATTTCACCACAACTCAATCCAAGCAAAGCACCTCCTAGATATAGTAATTCACTTTGCCAAAATTAATATGAATGAGCAACTCATGCAAGCATCCAGGCATAAGAAAACTCTTACCTACAAAGGGGAAAATATCAACACGACTGCAGATCTTTCAGTTGAAACTTTTCCACTGGAATAGAATGGTAATTAACATTTAACCTTCTTGAACAAAACAATTTTCAGCCTAAGATGCTTTATCCTATGAAACAGAATTTCATTTGTAATGGAGAAATCAAATATTTTACCGACATCCAAATGTTAAAGAAATCTGCCATAACTAAACCAGCTCTACAAGAAGTACACAGACACATTCTTCATAATGACGAGCACAATGGTCCACTGCCAAAGTAAATACACCCAGAAATTAAAGAACAAAACCTAGCTTTCACAATGGTGAAAGTGATAAAAATAAGCTTTGAACCTCTGAAAAACAAGATGACCAAAACTCTTCCATACCTATCAATTTTCTCAATAAATGTGAATGGTTTGAATTTTCCTCTAAAGAGGCATAGATTAGCTGACTGGATACAAAAACCTAGGCCAGATATACACCATATCCAAGAAAGACACTTAATCTCAAAGGACAAAACAAGACTCAGGATAAAAGGATGGAAAACAGTAATCTGCAAATTGAAAAAAAGCAGGAGTTTCAATTTTATTTGCAGATATAATTGGATTTAAACCAATAAAAATAAAGAAAGGCAAGGCTAGAGACTGCGTACTTGTCAAGGGAAGCACACAACATAAAGAGATTTTAGTAATTAACATTTATGTAACCGACCTGAACACTCCTTGATTTATAAAACAAACCCTTACTGATCTGAGCAATATGATATCTTCCTGCACTATAATAGTTGGAGATTTCAACACTCTTTTGTCAATACTGGATAGATCCTCCAGCCACAAACTAAACAAAAAAAATAATAGACTTAAACGTGACTTTCAAACAAATGTATTTAACAGAAACATAAATAAAATTTTATCTTAACAAAACTGAATACACATTCTTCTCTTCAGCCCATGGATAAACCTATAAAACTTATACCTTAGGACACAAGTCTAACCTCAACAAACTTAAAAGAATAGAAATTATTCCTTGTATCATTTTGGACTACCATGGAATAAACGTTTATCTCAACAGCAGTAGAAATATTTATGCTCACATGCAGTCACGGAAACCAAATAACTTTATGCTGAATGACAGCTGGAAAAAGACGAGAATTAAGAAGGAAACGTGTAGATTTCTGAACAAAACAGTGGTGAAGCCACAAACTATCAAAACCTGTGGGATATTGCAAAGGTAGTCCTAAGAGGAAAATTTACAGCTTTAGATGCTCTCATCAAGAAAACAGAAAGAAAGCAAATTAACAACCTAACGGGTCATCTCAAACAACTGGTAAAGGAAGAATAATCCAATCCCAAACACAGCAGAAGAAAATAAATAACCAAAATTAGGCCAGAATTAAATGAAATTGAAAACAGGAGAATCATTTGGAAGATTAGTGAAACAAAAGTTGGTTCTTTGGAAAGATGAATAAAACTGGTAAACATTTGGCCAGTCTAACCAGAAGCAGAAAAGTAAGACCTCTAATAACTCGAATAATAAATGATAAAGAGAGAATAATAAAAGATACCACAAAAATACAAAAGATCCTCAATGATTACTACAAAAAAATCAATGCTCGGAAATTAGAAAATGTGGAGAAAATGGACTAATACCTGGAAGCATGCCATCTTCCTAAACACAACTGGAAAGAATTAGACATTTTAAATAGACCTGTATCAAGTACTGAAATAGCATCAACTATACAAAGTCTCCCCCAAAAGAAAAACACTGGCCCAGATCATATCACACCAGAATTCTACCACACTTTTAAAGAGGAACTAGTTGCTATATTGCATAATCTATTCCAAAACATACAGAAAGAAAGGAATCCTACCTAACATGTTCTATGAAGCAAATATCACCCTGACTCCAAAACAGGAAAGGACCCAACAAAAAAGGATAACTATAAACCAATATCATTAATGCATATCAATGCAAAAATTTTCAATAAGATCTGAGCAAGCATAATACAGTGACACGTTAAAAAGGTTATACACCACAACCAGGAGGGTTTTCTCCCAGGGATGCAATGTTGCTTCAACATACGTAAATCCATAAATATAATTACCATGTAAATAAAATAAAAAAACAAAGACCATATGATTACTTCAATTAATACAGAAAAGGCTTTTCATAATATTCAGAATCCTTTCTTGATATGAATATTTAAGAAAATGAACATAGGTGAGACATATTTTAAACTGTAGAGGCCACCTATAATGAACCCATAGCCAATATCATATTGAGTGGAGTAAAACTGAAAGCATTTTCGCTCAGATTTGGAACTAGACAAGGATGCCCTCTGTCACCACTGCTATTCAACATCATGCTAGAAGTCCTAGCAAAGGAAGGAAATCAATGGTGTTCAAATGGGGACAGAAGAAGTCAAACTCTTGACTGGGAAACACCAAGGACTCAACTAGGGCTCTTAGAAGTGATCAAGGAATATAGCAGTGTTTCAGGGTAAAAATCAATGCCCACAAATGAGTAGCCTTCGTATATATCAACAACAATAAAGCTGAGAATAAAATCAAACACTGTATACCTTTTACAGTATTGCCAAAGAAGATGAAATACTTGGGAATATATTTAACAAAGGGCACCAACAATCTCTATAAAGAGAACTATGAAATCCTGAGAAAAGAAATACCAAAAGACATTAACAAAAGGAAGAACATAGTATGCTCAAGGGTACAGAGAATTCAAATCAATCAACAGGAAAAGAGCAAATAAGCCCATTGATAAGAGAGTGAGAGTGAGTTTTGAACCAAAACTTCCCTAAAGATGACAGATGAATGGCCAACAAATACATGAAAAATGCCCACCGTGTATAATCATCAGACAAATGCAAATCAAAACCACTCTGAGATATCACTTACTTCCAGTAGGATTAGCCCATGTCTCAAAGTCCTAAATCTGCAGATATTTAGCATGGATGTGGAGAGAAGGAACACTTCTACAATGCTGGTGGGATTGCAAACTAATACAATACTTCTTTATGGAAAGAAGTATGGAGAATTCTTAAAGAACTAAAAAGTTGACCTTCTATTTGATCCTGCAATTCCGTCACTAGGTATCTACCTAGAAGAATAAATTCATTTTACCATAAAGACATTTGCACCAGAATGTTTATTGCAGCTCAATTCATTACTGCCAAATTATGGAAGCAACCCAAATCTCTGCTTCCATTAACCCATGAATAGATTAACAAACTGAGGCATATGTATACCATGGAATACTCTTTAAGCACAAGAAAAGATGGAGACTTTACCTCTTTTATGTTTACCTCAATGGAGTTGGAAAAAATTATTCTTAGTAAGAGGCAATTGGTGGTATCTCACCTAGTGTGCACAATGGGAGGGTGTTCAGTACGCCCCTGGGTGAAGGACTTTTCTACAACTTGAACTTTACCTGGGAGGTAAGAGCAATGTAACCTAAAAATCTGTACCTTCATATTAATTTGAAAATTTTAAAAAAGCTGAAAAAAGTTCTACAGAGAGCAAAAAATATATAGGTTATAAACTTTGTTCTACACATGGAAAGGAAGAGAACAACAGAATAAATAAGATAAAACAATTTTTTAAGTTTTTCCTTATGCCTAATTCTTGTAGTAGTGATAATCTGTTCAAAATAATAATAGCAAAAATGATAGCTGTATGCTCATATGTGTAGATATGTATTTATTTATGCTAATGTTTACTTATATACAAGTGAAATAACTGACAACAAAGATAAAAAAGTCTGAGGAAAGATTTAGGAATGTTCTGCTATTATGAGGTCCTTGTAGTATACTCTTGAAGCAGTATACTATTGCTAGAAAGTTGATATGGATTAGTAGTAAACATAAGGTGTAAATTTTGGGATACTTACTAAATAAATTAAGTGTGTGTGTGCATGTGTGTGTGTAACTTATATGCTAAGAAATGAGAGAAATATTAAAAAAACAAAATGCAGAAATAATGTAGAAAACAAAAATAAAAACAAAAAGTAAGAAAAATTGAAAACCAGTAACAAATATGGTGGATATCAATCCAACCATAACTAAAACTTAAATTCCAATGGTCTAAATTCACCAGTTTATAAAAACAAGACCTATCTATTTGTCAACTGTAAGAAACCTATTTTAAGTGAAAAAACAAATATAGATTAAAGGAATGGAAAAAGGTATACCATGCTAGCACTAATCAAAAGACAGTGATGTCTGCTTCATTTTTTATTACTCCTTTCCTTCTGCTTACTTTATATTTTCTTTACTCATCTTTTCCTTGTTTACTGAGATGTAAGTTTAAATTATTGATTTTACGTATTTCTCCTTTTCTAATATATACTTTCAATGTCATAAATTTTACTCTGAGCACTACATTTGTTGTATCTTACACATTTCTAAATAGTTTTATTTTGAAAATTTATCTTTTAATTTTGATTTATTCTACTTCTAAAAAAATTATGTGGAGATTTTATCTTTAACTCATGTGTTATTCAGATATTTTACAAATGTATTGTCAAATCTCCAACTTTTAGGAAGTTTTCCATTTATCTTTCTATTAGTTATTCTTAGTTCAATTCCATTGCAGTTTCAGAGCAGTAATTGTTATTAAAAAGTAATGGTTAATGTCTATTTCACTTTTCAGGATGTGATATGTCTTGGTAAATGTTTCATGTGAGCTTGAGAAGAATATGTAATCTCTTGAGTTTTTTTTTTTAATAAAGCTGTCTATATGTGTCAACAATATTCATTTGATAGATGGGAATTTTTAATTCAACTATGTCTTCATTGATTTTTCTTCCATGTTAAAATGGGCAAAGCACGTGAATAGACATTTCAAAAAAAAAAATGCCGTACAAATAGCTGATAGGTATATTAAAAAATAATCTACTTTTGATGAAGAGATGTTAAAATCTCGAATTGTAATACTAGATTCACCTATTTCTCCTTGCAGTTCAATTGATTTTTGCCTCACATATTTTATGCTTTGTTGTAAGTACATACATTAGGATTGTTATGTTTTCTGTGAGTATTGATCCCTTTATTGTTATCTCATGCCCCATTTTATCCTTGATAACTTTTTGGCCTTGCAGTTAATATAACATATTATTTTAAATTAAAATATACCCGAATCATTCACCAATTAAAGCAATTAATATTACAGCACAAAATTTGTTAACAGTCACAATGGAAGTATCTTACTTCCTCATAATTGAAACTATTATTCTAAGAATGTGTCCTTAGTTTACATGATTGCTCTTGTAATTTTTTTTCTATTTTATCTTATATGGCCTAAAATAAAAATAGCTCTTAAAATTTTTGTATCTATGCTTCTCTAAAAACAAGTTCTTTTTTTATAAATGTGTTTTATATATAATGGGTTAATCAAACATATAGTCAAATGTTATAATAGTAGGACTATTTGTGGTGATGTGTGACGAATTCCTGGATGAAATATGCCATGCATAACAATTGTAAAAATTGAATAGTAGTAAAATATATAAAAAATAAAATATGTCAATAGTAAGTACTGGTGAGGATGCAGAGCAACAGAAACCCTCACGTTTTGTGGGGGTCATCTAAAATGGGGGAGTCATTGAAAAATACTTTGCTAGTTTCTTTAAAAATAGTATACATTTAGAATGTGGCCCACACTATTGAAGGTAAATGGCAACTTATATTCATGTTAAGACTCATAAACTTTTATTTACAGTACATAAACATTAGAAACAGCTCACATACTTATCAAAAGATAAGAAAAAAGAAAGTTATGCCTTGTCCTTTTAGTAGAATACTATTCAACAGTAAAATGACATACGTTAATAAGATAAGCAATATAACCCATGACTGTTCAAAGCATTGCACTGAGTGAAAAACCTCATAAGAGTAAACAATAAAAATAGGAATGATTGAAGTATATGTGTCTTAAATGTGATTGTGGTTGCATAAATGAGTACATCTTTTAGAAATGACATTTTGCCCATTTTAAATGAATGTCATTTATTATAGATGATACCTGAAAAGTTTACTTTAAAATAGTACATGAAATTTAATATTGCTTATTTGGAGCCCCCACATAGATATTTGTCTTCTGTTTTCTGCTGCTATAACAGAATGACACAGGATGAGTAACTATACTGAAAAGAGATTTATCTGGCTTGTAGTCCTCAAGACTTGAAAGACCCTCCCATAACTGATTAGGGTCTCGTTGTTGTATCATAATATGGCACGAAGCATTACATAGTGAAAAAGTATTTGAGAGAGAGAGAGAGAGCAAGAAGGGAGGTGCTGACCTCATTCTATTTATCAGGAAATTGCTTCTGCAATAATTCACCCACTCCCATGATAATGGCATTAATCCATTCATGAGGGCAGAGTCATCATATCCTAATTACCTCTTGAGAGTTCCACTTCTTTATACAGTTGCAATTAAATTTCAGTAAAAGTTTTAGAGGGGACATTCAAGTCATAGCAATGCCAAATAATTCTGAGTGCTGGTTCGCATTTATGTCATTAGTTATCTCCTCCATTTTTTTGTTGTGTGCTTTTTCAAATCTGACATATTTGTTTTAGAGTACACTCTTTTCAAATGTGAATATATACTCACGTTTAAGTAGGGCAGTGGTAGAAGGTAAGATAAAATGAGCTTTCAAAGTTGAATAAAATGCACATCCCAATATGGAAATCTTACATAATTGAGTATTATTTCAAATGTATTTAAAATATATCTAAGAGACCTACATATTTTGTACTTAATAATAAAACATTTTTCACAATGAGCATGTTTGTAGGGCATTGTCGTATTGCAGGAAGGTCCATTGCAAGATACAGACGTTGAGAAGTACAGTTTTACTCTTTGTTTAGATAAACTTTAGCAGGATAACTTGGGAGATATTGTGTGAGTTACCATTTTAACGTTGAATAAATCATTCCTCAGGTACAGCAGTAATCTCAGTCTAATAAGGCATCTATGTGTAAATGAATAATCTTGTTAACATTTTCCATGTAGTGCAAATAGACTTGTATCTCAAGATTTCTGGAGATATTTTCCAAATGTCTATCCAAAAGTAAATAATTTTTAAGTATGAACCTATGCTTTTCTGAAAGGATGGGCATTTTCTGTCCTTAGTTTATTCTTCAATGGAAAATAAAAGCAAGAGAAATGTAGGCAAGAGCAACTGTTTTCACAATAAATGAAAAATAATAAGGATAAAGACAAAAGGTATTTTCTAAGGCTCATATCAATAATCTCTTATTGTTGATAGTGTAAGAGGCATCCAAAATGTATTATTTCTCAGTTAAGAGTCAGGATTCTGGATTCAAACCCTGGCTGTCTAATTTATTAATCTTCAAACTACGGGCATTTTTAAAAAACAATTTGTACCTCATTTTCACTTTCTGCAAATTGGGGCAATTTGTTAATATGTACCTTGTACCATTTTTATATAAGGTTTAAATATATGAACATCTATACTGCACTTTTTAAAATATCTGGAACAGAGCAATAACTCAATAAATGTTACCTACACTTATTTTGTTTAATTTTGATATCAAAAATCTCTCAGCATTCTGTTAGACATATTAAATAACTCTACGTAAATTTCCCTTTTAAAATAATTGTTCCTTTAATGCAGAACAAGTGTTTAGTTCTTAAGACATACCTTATCCTGGAGATGCTATTTCTATCTTTCGAAACTAACTTAATTCTGCTTTTTTTCTTAAAGAAAATCTATAAAATCTGAAGTTTATCTGCTTCACCAGAAAAGATACCAAGAATTGGCTTTCGTACATTACTTCACACTTGCATTTTAATATTTCCATCAGTGCCTATTATTATACATTACCTGAGACTAAAACTCAACAATGGAAAAGCATTTTCTTTGTTTTTGACAATATTCTTAGGGATAAAATGCCATTATATTAAATCAAAAGTTGATACCCTACTCTCAGCATAGTTAAAAATGTTTAGATAGTCCATATGGAATGTAAGAAAATGTTCAGCTATTTGAAATTTTATTATGCATCTCATTTTAATGACAAGCATGTAACATTTAAGAATTAATAATTTTACTGTTTGGCAATCATAGCATACAACAGCAATACATTTTAAAAATTAATGATAAATTATAGCCAAAAACACAGCAATATTTTTACATAATATAATTTCATAAGATTTTATTCTGAAGATAACTTTTAGTAAGGATAATGATGTTGATGTGATATAGATACAATTTTCATTTCAAGGCTTTCATACAACCCTTAGTCTGAATTATATAACTTTACAAAGGGAGAGAGAAAATTTTCCCATGACAGAGAAAATATATAAATGAAATTCTAGGGATGGCAAAACTATAATGACAGCAGATTGCTGGTTCCCAGGAGCTGAGGGTGATGTAGGGATATCCATAAAAGGCCACAAGGTTACATCTTATGGTTATTAAAATACATTCTAATTATGATATTATTGTGCTGGTAGTTATTGGACTATTCAATTCTCCTTGTTAAAGCATCGTAATGAAGTCTTTATTTGGAGCCATGGAACTAAGGACCAACATGATTTTGCAGTGGGGAAGAGATATTGGGCTTAACTCCCAAACAGAGTATAATAACTGGAAATGGAAAGCCAAGGAATGCAATGAGGACGTTTGGATGGAAAATTAGTAAGAGGAGACATTGGGGGAAGAAGGACACTTGCTAAATTGACCTAACAATCTTTCTGTTGAAGATACGATTAGAGGCTCGGCACCTGTGGCTCAACGGGCTAAGGCGCCAGCCACATACACCTGAGCTGGCAGGTTCGAATCCAGCCTGGGCTGCCAAACAACAATGACAGCTGCAACCAAAAAATTGCCAGGCGTTGTGGAGGGTGCTTGTAATCCCAGCTACTTGGGAGGCGGAGGCAAGAGACTCACTTGAGCCCAGGAATTGGAGGTTGCTGTGAGCTGTGATGCCACGGCACTCTACCCAGGGTGACAGCTTGAGGCTCTGTCTCAAAAAAAAAAA